>JACXGI010004100.1:42174-56617 GCA_016801175.1 Esox masquinongy
CCCCCCCCCCCCCCCCCCCCCCCCCCCGCCAAACATATGTAATCAAGCACCACATTCACACCGAACCTGGTACGGTGGTCCAACACTGCCTATACGGGATTCCTCAGGTGAGCTACGGGGCCTTCAAGGATGAGGTGGAGCAGATCAGAAAGCCGGGGGTGATTGAGGAGATTTGGACCATCTGACCTACCTCGTTGTGATGGTCTCAAAGATTAACGGAACAGTCAGATTCTGCCACCAAGATTCTGCCACAAAAATGAGGTGTCCCAGTTTAACTACACAATGGTGCGTCCACGGTTTTTGATATGGTTGCAAATGGTGGGACAAGAGCAAAATAATGGGTGGCACCATCTAAATTATAAACGGGACAAAGTTCCATTTGCAGAATATTTAATTTGTAAATTTGTAACAGCATAAATGGCCAAATAATTACATTAACTAGATTTGAACATTACAAGTAAAGTTACTGGGGCTTGCTTTTACACTTTCAAGGTACGTTTTAGCTGGTTCTTTAGTACAGCAAATTTTAAACAATATACGCTTTTAATGTATGAAACGTCTTTGAAAGCTGATATCCATTTTTGTGTAAAAGTATCAAAAAAATCCTGTTGGTGTGGTTAGTCCAGTATCTTATGATTGGTAAAATCCTTTTGCTATGGTTACTGCATTATCTTGAGTTTGGTTAGAGGTATTTTTGTATTTTTTTCAGATTTAAATGGCTGAGAAGTACAGGATTATAAGAAGTACTCATGCTTTTTGTCTATCTTGCTGGGAAAAGTGGGTTAAACGGCTGCTGTTTGGGAAATATTGCTTAAAAATGTGTTGCTATGGTTGCTGCGGTTCCAATATCTTGAGATATTTGAGAGATATTTTTGTATTTTTTTCTGATGTAAATAGCTGACAGGCATAGGAATACATGATATAACTGTACTTTTTGTCTATCTTGCTGGAAAAGTGAGTTAAACAGCAGTAGTTTGGGAAATATTGCTAAAAATATTGCGGTTGCAATATCTCGAGTTTGGTAAGAGATTCATATTTTTTTCTGATTCTTGTAGTTGAAAGGTAGAGATACATTTAGGTAAAGCAGTGTTTGTTTATCTTGTTCAGAAAGTACTTTCCATTGGAGCTGACATAACGGCAGGAACGCGGGAAACCAAATGCGGACACAGAGGCACAGAAGAACGATCCAAAATATTTATTACGCCAATTGGGACAAGGCAGTCTCGTAGTGGTAGTCCAGGCAGGGGTCGGTTACCGATGATCAGATGTTTGGCAGCACAGAGACGCATACAGGCTCGTAGTGGAAGACAGGCAGGGTTCGTTATCGGGTGGTCAGAAGGTCGATGGTATGGGGGGGCAGGCAGGCTCGTAATCCAAAAAACAGGCAGTTGTCGAAACCGGGACAAGACAAGATGATCTGGCAACTGCCAGAACAGAGAACACAGGGCTAATAGGGGAACCTATTAAATACACAGAGCTAATAGGGGAACCGGGAACACCTGGTGAGGGGTGGAGACATGACAACAGGTGAAACACATCAGGGCGTGACATTACCCCTCCCCCTACGGACGCCACCTGGTGGCCGACCCGGGCGCATACCCGGCTGACCAGGACACTGCCGATGAAAGTCAGCAATGAGGCTCGGGTCGAGGATATCCATAGCCGGCACCCAGGAGCGCTCCTCCGGCCCGTAACCGTCCCAGTCAACCAGGTATTGAAAGACCCGGCCCCGGGGGCGAACCCTGAGGAGCTGCCAAACCGAGTAGGCCTAATGGCCGTCGATGAGTCCGGGGAGAGGGGCAGACCTAGGGACAGGAAACAAAGGGCAGTTAGTGACAGGTTTGATGAGAGACACATGAAAGTTAGGGTGAACACGGAGGGAGCGGGGCAACACCAAACTAACAGCCGAACGGCTGATGACCGATCAGGAAGGGCCCGATGTAGCAGGGAGACAGCTTGCGGCTCTCCACTCGAAGGGGTAGGATTCCAACATGGCCCAAGGAAGACTCGAAGGGGGAGAGCCCAGTAGAGGAGGAGGGCAGGGTGTTGTGGGCATACTCCACACAAACGGCATCACCAGGTATTCGTAGTGTCCACTAGCAGTGTTAAACGCCGTCTTCCATTCATCTCCTTCTCGGATCCATACCAGGTGGTAGGCATTGCGGAGATCCAGTGTCGAGAAGGTTGTGGCACCCTAGAGCAACTCAAATGCAGAGGCAAGCAGAGGATGTGGATAACAATTCATCCCCGTAATGTCATTCAGACCCCGATAATCTATACAGGGACGCAGGGTCTTATCTTTCTTGGCCACAAAGAAAAACCCAGCGCCAGCAGAAGAGGAAGACGGCGTATGATCCCGGCTCTGAGGGAAGTCCCCACATACTCCTCCATGGCCTTTGTTTTGGGTCCGGACAGGGAGTACAGGCATCCACGGGTAGGTGAAGTGCCTGGGTGGAGGTTTATGGCACAGTCGTATGGCCGATGAGGTGGTAGAGAGGTAGCCCGGGATTTATTGAAAACCTCCCTTGAGTCCCAGTATTCAGAAGGAATGGACAACATGTCAATGTTGTCTGTGGACGGTGGGATGTCCCTGGTCAGAACCTGTGGAGCAGCCTTCAGACAGTGAGCAAGGCAAAAGGAGCTCCAACCCGTAACAGAACCGGTAGCCCAGTCGATGTGGGGGTTGTGTTTAACGAGCCATGAGTGGCCTAACACAATCGAAACATTAGGAGAATGTAAGGGCAGGAATTGGATCTCCTCACTGTGGTTACCAGACAGGATCAGGGTAACGGGAACTGATATCCCAGACATTCGCCCAATAGAGAGACCGTCCAGGGCTGCATATACGTGTGGCAATAGACACGAGACCGCCTAAACTAGTGGGCACATCTCAGGCAGCAAGCTCATCTTTGATGGAGTCACATAAGCCGTGGTAAAACATATCGAATAGAGCCTTGGAGTCCTACGAACACTCCGATGCCAGGGTATGTAATTTAATTGTATAATCTGACACGCTGCTAGTACCCTGTCTTCGCTCTCCGCGTGCATCAATGAGCCTTGGCTGCCTGTGACCCTGTCGCCGGTTTACCGCTTTCCTTCCTTGGACTACTTTTGATAGGTAGTGACCATTGCAGACCGGGAACACCCCACAAGGGCTGCAGTTTTGGAGATGCTCTGACCCAGTCGTCTAGCCATCCCAATTTGGCCCTTGTCAGAGTCGCTCAGATCCTTACGCTTGCCCATTTTTCCTGCTTCTAACACAGCAACTTTGAGGACGGAATGTTCACTTGCTGCCTAATATATCCCACCAACTGACAGGTGCCATGATAATGAGATTATCAATGTTATTCACTTCACCTGTCAGTGGTCATAATGTTATGGCTGATCGGTGTATACCCTGTTAGAACAGAGTTTCCTCTAAACTGTGTTTTTGCTGTTGGGGGGTGGGGGGTTGTGTTGAATAATATCAAATATCTTCAAAACAGACTGTCTGACATATTGGTCGTTTGGTAAGGCCAACCTAAGCTACAGTGTTTGTAGTGTAATGAAAGATGTGTTTTGGAAGTTTTGTGAAGGTGCCATGTTGTCTGGTGTCTCAGCTCAGTGGGAGATCCTAATCTCGCACCACTGGGCCTATTTGCTTCCTGAAAGGAACGGATATACACAGTGGGGGCCAAGGTAGCCCCATCCACTCAGACGAACCAGGTGTGAGGATGGACTAATCAACAAAGTAGAATATGTTTGGTCTTTTAATGTGAATCTCATAAAGGGATAAACTCTCCAATAGGTTTCAATGCTGTACATGTTATGTATCATTTGCTACAGGTAAATGTTTACTAGATGAAGTATCCTGTGCTTTTGGAAGAGTTTGTGGAACTGATTGGTCAAAGCGTAAAAGATCCCGACCTCAATTTACTAGATGTTTTTTCCTTGCAAAACTCAGTTTTGAAGCTTACAAAACCCTTTTGACGAAACAACAGTGTCACAGCTCCGAGCATGCGCAAAAAAAATCTGCAAGGGATTTTTTGTTTCACTGCAAAATACCGATAGTTGTAAATTTACTTGTAATAATTATGAGAATAACTGTTTGAATATTGTTCGCTCATCATAACACAAGCTTGACAATTTCTACTGCACATTTGCAAATCGTACTTGCAACTACAAATCCAAAAGTACAACCACACATTTCGAAATACAAGCTCATGTTGTTGAGTCACTAATATCATTCCATACATGACTAGTCCAAAGAATGCAAAGAGGCGTCTGAGAAGATTGGTTTTCTCTGCTGTGGTCAGTCCGGTAGGGAACACTTCCATCCACAACCCTGGACCATTAATGAAGGGTAGCAGTAGATATGTTGCAAACAGCTTAACAAGGTGAGCATTGGTCCAGATGCTACTGTAGGTCCAAATCTAGTCCCAGACACCATAGATAACTTTATAGATATTTCAATTGAATTTCAAGTTAGCATAGCCTTTTTTTAATTCATTTTTATTTATTTATTTTAGTTATACAGGGAAACTCATTGAGACCAAGGTCTCATTTTCACTGGTGCTCTGTATTACAACCGCAGCAATGAAACATATGCCAAATAACAGATTTAAAACAGATAAAATAACTTAAATTAGGTACTGATAAAAATGTTACGGTTTAAAAGTTTCTTCAGATTTCATTAGCAGCCATGTTATTCAATCTAGTAGGCAGCAAAATTTTGCAATGAGATACAGCTACACCAACATTTGATGGAAGTATAAAAATATAATATAGTATAATAATATATAATAATAATGAACAAATATAAAAGGGTTTCACTAGTTAAACACTGAGACCCCAAAAAAACTACACTGCTCAAAAAAATGAAGGGAACACTTAAATCACACATCGGGTCTTGATGAAGGAAATATAATAAAGTTCAAAATCTTTACTGTACATTGTGTAATTCGTTGAGAACAAAATGACATAATAATGATCAATGGAAACTAAAATCACCAACTGATTCAGGGCTGCATTCAAAGACTGTTCCAACTTCCAATTTCATCATGGCAATTAATAATGTGACTCAGTAGTGTGTATGGCCTTGACCTGCCTGTATGCACTCCCGACAACATCTGGGCATGCTCCTGATAAGACGGCGGATGGTGTCCTGCGGGACCTCCTCCTAGACCTGGATCAGGGCATTAGTGAGCTCTTGGACAGTCTGTAGTGCTACTTGGCGGTGTCGGATGCACCGATACATAACGTCCCAGAGGTTCTCAATTGGATTCAGGTCTGGGGAATGTGGGGGCCAGTCAATGGAATCAATGAACTGTCATCTAGGAACTGCCTACACACTCTGGCCACATGAGGCCGGGCATTGTTCTGCACCTGCAGGAACCCAGGGCCCACTACACCAGCGTAAGGTCTGACGATGGATCTGAGGATTTCATCCCACTAACTAACATTGGCTAGCATGTGGAGGTCTTTGCGACCCTCCAAGTATTTGCCTCCCCAGACCATCACTGACCCACCGCCAAACCGGTCATGCTGGATGATGTTGCAGGCAGCATAACGTTCACCACGGTGTCTCCAGGCTCTTTCACGTCAAGATGGCGCCGTTGAGGATGGCTGTCGTTTTTCGTGCTCCCAACCAACTTTGCGGATTTATTGTTTTCTTCCTGACGAAGGAAGCGTGGGAAGTGGGGTGGAGTTTTGGTCCGACTGCAGCTGCGGGGAAACCGTGTTCCTCTCCTGAGTATTCTCTTAGCGAACGTCCAGTCAATAGACAGCAAGCTGGACAAACTTAGGAGCAGGCTAGCTATCCAGCGGGACATTAAGAACTGTAACGTCCTGGTTTTCACTGAAACCTGGCTGGAGCCCTCGATCCCAGATGCCACCATTGTTTTCCGAAAGGGCTATCCATTCATCGGCAGGATCAAATGCAGAGTCCGATCGAATGCAGAGTCCCATAAAAGCAGCGTGGGTGGTGTCTGCTTCATGGAAAACAATCTTTGGTGCTTGGATGTGGACTGTATATCTTCGGGATGCTCTTCTGATTTGGAGCATTTTACGATTAAATGTCGCTCTTACTATCTACCTCGGGAGTTTACATCATTCATTTTAACAGCTGTGTACACCCCACCCCCCAAGCCAACGCTGGGGCTGCGCTTTTAGAAACTTTTTCAAGTTATGGATAGGCTTGAATGTTTACATCCGGAGGCTGCCTTTATTGTTGCTGGCGACTTTAACGGCACTAATATGAAGTTCTACCGAAGTTCAAAAAAACACATCCACTTCCCAACATGCGGGCAAAACACTCTCGACAATGTCTACTCTCCATTTCCGCACGGATATAAGGCCTTCCCCCATCCTGCTTTCGGCAAATCAGACCACGTGTCGATACTGTTGCTCCCTGCTTACAGGCAGAAGCTGTGACAAGGTCCATTCAACGATGGATGGACGAATTGGACGCCGACTTACGTGACTGTTTCCTCACCACAGACTGGGAAATGTTTCGAGAGGCGTCTGGAGGCAATATCAATGAATACACAGAGTCAGTGACCAGTTTTATTAGCAAATGTATTGACGACGTTGTACCACGTGCAACTACAAAATCATTTCCTAATCAAAACCATGGGTCAACAGTAGCATCCGTGCCATGCTAAAGGCACGAACAGCAGCATTCAACTCCGGCAGCATGGACAATTATAAGAAATCCCGGTATTATCTCAGGAAGAAAAACAGCAAAAAGTCAATACAGAGTCAAAGTAGAATCTCTCTACCAGGGCTCCAATACCAGGAACATGTGGAGTGGTCTGAGAACCATCACTGAGTATACAGCAAGTAAGCATGTTTATTTATATAGCACAATTCATACATACAGCTCTGGAAAAAATTAAGAGACCACTGCAAAATTATCAGTTTCTCTGTTTTACTATTCATAGTAAAACCAGAGTGTTTGAGTGAAATGAACATTTTTGTTTTATTCTATAAACTACTGACAACATTACACCCAAATTCCAAATAAATATATTGTCATTTACAGTATTTATTTGTAGAAAACAACAACTGGTTAAAATAACCAAAAAAATATGCATTGTTTTCAGACCTCAAATAATGCAAAGAAAACAAATTGATATTCATTTTTCAACAACAAAATACACATTTTTTAACTTAGGAAGAGTTCAGAAATCAATATTTGGTGGAATAACCCTGATTTGTAATCACAGCTTTCATGCGTCTTGGCATGCTCTCCACCAGTCTGTCACATTGCTGTTGAGTGACTTTATGCCACTCCTGGCACAAAAATTCAAGGTGCTCGGCTTTGTTTAATGGCTTGTGACCATCCATCTTCCTCTTGATCAAATTCCAGAGGTTTTCAATGGGGTTCAGGTCTGGAGATAGGGCTGGTGTCACGATGCAGATAAAGTGGACTGCGTAAAAAACTGAGTCGAGTGCAGGGAGGCGGTAAACGTACTGTATTGGAAATGAATCAAAAATAAGGCAGGCTGGGAAAACGGGCGCACAAGCACTAAACAGGCGTGCCTTCTCTCCAGTACACATTGACAAGAAACAGTACCACACAAAGACACCCAGAAACCCAGGAACTAATATAGGCAACCTAATGAGGGAATGGACACCAGGTGTGTGCAATAACAAGACATGACAGTGCCGTGGGAGGAGGAGCGGCGTGACTAGAAGGCCGACGATGACGCACGCCGAATACCACGTCGGGGGGGATGGCGCGCGTCCTCGTTACAGCTGGCCACGACAGGGTCTTGATCTGGTGGTCCTCCATCCACACCTTGATTGACCTGGCTGTGTGGCATGGAGCATTGTCCTGTTGGAAAAAACAATTCTCAGAGTTGGGGAACATTGTCAGAGCAGAAGGAAGCAGGTGTTCTTCCAGGATAACCTTGTACTTGGCTTGACTTGGATTCATGCGTCCTTCACAAAGACAAATCTGCCCGATTTCAGCGTTGCTGAAGCATCCCCAGATCATCACCGATCCTCCACCAAATTTCTCTGCAAGTGCGAGACACTGTGGCTTGTAGGCCTCTCCAGGTCTCCGTCTAACCATTAGAAGACGAGGTGTTGGGCAAAGCTGAAAATTTGACTCGTCAGAGAAGATGACCTTACTCCATTCCTCTACGGTCCAATCCTTATGGTCTTTTGCAAACTTCAGCCTGGCTCTTCTTTGCTTCTCATTGATAAAGGGCTTTTTTCTAGCTTTGCACAACTTCAGCCCTGCCCCCGGGAGCCTGTTTTGAACCGTCCTCGCCGTGCACTTCACCCCAGCTGCTGTTTGCCATTCTTTTTGTAGGTAACTTGATGTCATCCTACGGTTGTTGAGTGACATTCGAATGAGGTGGCAGTCATCTCGGTCAGTGGACAGTCATTTTCGCCTTCTGCCAGTCTGTAGCTTTGTAACTTTTCCTTGTTAAATTAGATTTGGTTCATGTAATCACCTAATCAGTACCTCCTTAAGTAAAATGAGGTGTGCCTGTGTTGGAATTTAACAGACACTGGAATGGAATGGCTGCCATACATGTAGAGATGCTGATTTAAGAAAAATTAGGAGTGGTCTCTTAATTTTTTCCAGAGCTGTAGAAGAAATTCGATAAGATTTACAAAGAAAAAGGTAACACTTTACTTGAAGTGTAATGTCATAACATGGTCATAACTCTGTCATAACCACGTCATAAGGTGTCATGTCAGCTGACATAACATATCATACCCTGTCATAACATGGTCGCGACACTGTAATGACACATATGACAAGCATGACTTGACATTTTCTTGGTGACTAATGACCAACATAATGGCATGTACAGCTAGGAGATAGGCCTATCTGTTTCCAATGATTATGGTCATAATGCTACTTTTGTATTGTCTTATACTGTATTTTGTCAGTTCAAGCAGTGACACAGGATGGTCATAATGCTATCACAACATTTTCATAAACTTTATTTTGTCAGTTCAAGTAAAGTGACAAAGGATGGTCATAATGCTATCATGACATTTTCATAAGCTGTATTTTAACAGTTCAAGTGACACAGGATGGTCATAATGCAATTATGACATTATCATAAACTCTATTTTCTCAGTTCAAATAAACTGACACAATGTTTAGTTATTTATTCAAAATAAAATGACAGGAGGGTCATGGCACATTACTTTCTATAGTGTATATAAAATCGACACTTACATCAATTGCATGACTAGCATGGACTACTTTTGTCTAAAGTTAAGGTATAACACACATATATACACATATATACACTATCGTTCAAAAGTTAGGGGTCACTTAGATCCTGTTTTCGAAATAAAATGGCCAGAAACAAAGAACTTTCTTCTGAAACTTGTCAGTCTATTCTTGTTCTGAGAAATGAAGGCTATTCCATGCGGGAAATTGCCAAGTAACTGAAGAGCTCATACAATGCTGTGTACTACTCCCTTCACAGAACAGGACAAACTTGTTCTAACCAGAATAGAAAGAGTGGGAGGCCCAAGTGCACAACTGAGCAAGACAACAAATACATTAGTGTCAAGTTTGAGAAACAGACACCTCACAGATCCTCAACTAGCAGCTTCATTAATTAGAACCCGCAAAACACCAGTCTCAACATCAACAGTGAAGAGGTGACCCAGGAATGCTGGCCTTCAAGGCAGAGTTTCAAAGAAAAAGACATATCTCAGACTGGCCAATAAAAAGAAAATTAATTAGGGCAAAGGAACACAGACACAAGACAGTAAGTTTTGAAAAAAGTGTTATGGACAGACTAATCTAAGTTTGAGGTGTTCGGATCACAAAGAACATTCATGAGACGCAAAACAAATGAAAAGATGCTGGAGGAGTGTTTCAAGATATCTGTCAAGAATGGTGGAGGCAATGTGATGGTCTGGGTGGTGGTAAAGTGGGAGATTTGAACAGGGTAAAAGGGATCTTGAAGAAGGAAGACTATCACGCCATTTTGCAATGCTATGCCATGCTATACCCTGTGGACGGCACTTGATTGGAGACAATTTCCTCTATCAATAAGACAATGACCCAAAGCACAGCTCTAAACTATGCAAGAACTGTTTAGGGAAGAAGTCAGCTGATTTTCTGTCTATAATGGACTGGCCAGCACAGTCACCATATCAGTCACCAGATGTCAGCGCTGTTGTGGGAGCAGAATGACCTGATGGTACATAAGAAGTGCCCATCAAGGCAATCCAACCTGTAGGAGGTGCTTCAGGAAGCATGTGGTGACATCTCTTCAGATTACCTCAACAAATTGACAACTTGATAGCCAAAGGTCAGCAAGGCTGAAACTGCTGCAAATGGAGGATTCTTTGACGAAACCGAAGTTTAAAGGACAATTATTATTTCTAACCTTGTCTATGACTATTTCCAATTAATTTTGCTATATTTCCTATTCCAATTAATTTCATATATGTTTTCATGGAAAGGGACATTTATAAGGGACTCCAAGCTTTAGTTTAATGCTACTGTATATACACATTTACATGCGCAGGCGCACACGCACGCACACATACATATTTAAAACAATATAAACCTAAACAATTTTAAAAGTATCAATCTAACCTTTACAGTGTCTGACTTCTTGCTAAACTTCTTACCGTTAACTGGAGATGCCTTATAGAGGCTGGAGTGTTAAACATTGCAATATTATTTATGATAAATCAAATAATTCACAAATTATGCAATGACAAAGCCATTTCCTCAACCGGTGAACTGTCTATGGACAATGCTATGGAGAGCATTCAATACCTCTGCGGCCTCTGTTGCAAGTATTTCCTCACGCTGTTTTTCTTAGATCCATTCAGAAAATGTCAAAGAATTTTAGCCATGTTATCTTTTAATGTACCTATAAAGTTATCAGTTGAAATTAAATACAGTTTAATTGCAGCCATTCTTACATATGTACTAACTTTATGCAATTTCCTTGCACGATAAGGTGACCAGATGGCTGAAATGAAAACCGGGGACATTTCCAGTTTGGCGGTCAATATATCATTAAAGTATCTGATGTTATTAACTATGAAATAAAAAAAGGGGGACAATCTGGTTTGTTGAATTAAGTCTAACAGGCACATTGTGATAGAGAAAACAACTACACTGAACAAAATTATGAACAAAATTATAAACAAAATTATACAACACTTTTTTTTTTGCCCCCATTTATCATGAGCTGAACTCAAAGATCTAAGACATTCTCTATGTACACAAAAGGCCTATTTCTCTCAAATATTGTTCACAAATCTGTCTAAATTTGTGTTAGTGAGCACTTCTCCTTTGCCGAGATAATCCATCCACCTCATAGGTGTGGCACATCAAGATGCTGATCAGACAGCATGAGTATTGCACAGGTGTGCCTTAGGCTGGCCACAATAAAAGGCCACTCAAATGTGCAGTTCCATCACACAGCACAATGCCACAGATGTTGCAAGTTTTGAGGGAGCGTGCAATTGGCATGCTGACTGCAGGAATGTCCACCAGAGCTGTTGCTCGTGAACTGAATGTTCATTTCTCTACCATAAGCCGTCTCCAAAGGCGTTTCAGAGAATTTGGCAGTACATCCAACCGGCCTCACAACCGCAGACCACGTGTAACCACACCAGCTCAGGAACTCCACATCCAGCATCTTCACCTCCAAGATCGTCTGAGACCAGCCACCCGGACAGCTGCTACAACAATCGGTTTGCATAACCAAAGAATTTCTGCACAAACTGTCAGGAACCGTCTCAGGGAAGCTCATCTGCATGTTCGTCCTCCTCATCGGGGTCTCGACCTGACTGCAGTTCGTCGTCGTAACCGACTTGAGTGGGCAAATGCTCACATTCGATGGCGTTTGGCACTTTGGGGAGGTGTTCTCTTCACGGATGAATCCCGGTTTTCACTGTACAGGGCAGATGGCAGACAGCGTGTATGGTGTTGTGTGGGTGTGCAGTTTGCTGATGTCAACGTTGTGGATTGAGTGGCCCATGGTGGCGGTGGGGTTATGGTATGGGCAGGCGTGTGTTATGGACAACGAACACAGGTGCATTTTATTGATGGCATTTTGAATGCACAGAGATACCGTGATGAGATCCTGAGGCGCATTGTTGTGCCATTCATCCACGACCATCACCTCATGTTGCAGCATGATAATGCACGGCCCCATGTTGCAAGGATCTGTAAACAATTCCTGGAAGCTGAAAACATCCCAGTTCTTGCATGGCCAGCATACTCACCGGACATGTCACCCATTGAGCATGTTTGGGATGCTCTGGATCGGCGTATACGACAGCGAGCTCCGGGTCCTGCCAATATCCAGCAACTTCGCACAGCCATTGAAGAGGAGTGGACCAACATTCCACAGGCCACAATCAACAACTTGATCAACTCTATGCGAAGGAGATGTGATGCACTGCTTGAGGCAAATGGTGGTCACACCAGATACTGACTGGTTTTCGGACCCCTCCGGACCCCCCCTATACAGTGAAACTGCACCTTTTAGAGTGGCCTTTTATTGTGGCCAGCCAATACTCACGCTGTCTGATCAGCATCTTGATATGCCACACCTGTGAGGTGGATGGATTATCTTGGCAAAGGAGATCACTAACACAGATTTAGACAGATTTGTGAACAATATTTGAGAGAAATAGGCCTTTTGTGTATATAGAGAAAGTCTTAGATCTTTGAGTTCAGCTCATGATAAATGGGGGCAAAAGTGTTGCGTTTATAATTTTGTTCAGTGTATATTACAGAAGCACCACAGACAAGTCTAAACTGTCCAAACTAAACAGCCATTCAGTGATCCTGGTTTTCTGGGCAGAATAAGAGCAGAAGAGAACATGAGCAACATTGAAAAACAGAGACAACAGACTTTTTCTTCTACAACAATCTATCTTTCTACTCTTTCTTCTTTTCCTTCTCTTTACCTTTCCACCTCATCTTCTACATTCTCCTCGCTTCACTCTTTTTACTCCCTTAATTTTTCCTTCTCACTCTCTCCTCCTTCCTCTCCAATCTTTAATAAATAGTACACTATTAGATCAAATACTTTGATTAACAGATTCCCATTGCTTGCCTCATTTTTGTATTTTAACTAAAAAACATTGTGATAATAAATTGGCAGGCTCTGTAATCATATCTGTACCTTTCCTCCTCAATCTCCTTCAATCTTCTTCCTATCTTCTAGTCTTCTTCCTCCTTCCTCTCCACTCTCTAACAGAAAATATTATGCTAATGTTATCCTTGAAGATTTCTAAATATATTTTCACATTACTTATGTCAAATCATTAAAATTGTAATCTACAAATAAATACTCTCATAATTAATTGTGCATTCATTTAATATGATCATATTTTCAAAATTGCACGTTCACTGCAGGTGTTATATGTGCAGATTTTTTAACCTAGACAGTAGCTAGCTAACCTCTACATAGCTAGCTAACTTCAGCTAGCATAACCTATTTTAAACCTTATAGAGCAGATCATCTATCTATCTATTCTACCTGTAGCCCATCTACGAAAACAACCTTCGGGAGCGCGCTCCATTGTTCTGACAGACTTTGCGCCAACCGTCATTACAACTTCATCGATACGTTTACATATGGACAACAAACTAAGCCCATCTTTGCCGCTCGGCCCGGATAGCTAGCTAACAAGAACGTAAACTGTTCAATAACTAGTTATCTGCTAACTAGCTAACTACTTAAGTTACAGTAGTAATGTGTTAGCTTGCATATAGCTAAGTTAGCCAGCACTGTACATTTTGGGGAAAAAATACCACAAGCTTATTTGCTTACCTTCAATTACTTACTGCCAGCCAGGAGCAAAACGACGACCTGAAAAAAATATTGATTGACTGGACGAGCCATTTATAGTCAATACAAATTGACATAGGCTACAAATTGACATGGGCCGTTCATCAATACGCGTTTTTGTCCGTACTTGTTTGAACTTGTTTGACGTCATCTTTCATGGCCCAAGTATGGTTTCAATGGGTTGGTGACATAAGCGTCATGCATGGGTTGGTGACATAAGCGTCATGCAGGCAACATTAGAGATTCCGTAGCAACAATAAGACTTCCGGTTTAAGGATTTTGCCTTCAAAATAGAAGTCAGACAAAAAACGCGATTTTAATGTTCAGAAGAGTCTAGACTGTGATAATATGCAACCCTCCTGAACATTTCCTATATTTCCTATAATTGCAAATACACAGTGCCCCTTGATTTCTTTGCATATTATCACAGTCTAGACTCTCCTGAACATTTCCTACAATACATTCACTGCGGCATATAGAACAGTTTTTTTTTTATTGAGCAATATATATTTCATATCCACAGAATTCCATTGTGGCCACTGAGATGGGTGGAGTAAAAAGCCAGCAACAATTGCAAATACACAGTGCCCCTTGATTTCTTTGCATATTATCACAGTCTAGACCCTCTTGAACATTTCCTACAATACATT
>JACXGI010004101.1:0-56512 GCA_016801175.1 Esox masquinongy
TCCCCCAGCAGGATTATGGAGTCCCCTGCTGGAGCCCTATACAGGACTCCATTCAGGATCTCCAAGAAGGCCAGATACTCCGAACTGCTGTTCGGGGCATATGCGCAAACAACAGTCAGAGTTTTCCCCCCCAAAACACGTAGGCGTAGGGAGGCGACCCTCTCATCCACCGGGGTAAACTCCAACATAGCGGCACTCAACCGGGGGCTTGTGAGTATACCAACCCCCGCCCGGCGCCTCACACCCTGGGGAACTCCAGAGAAGAATAGAGTCCATCCCCTGTCCAGGAGTACGGTTCCAGAACCGAGACTGTGCGTGGATGTAAGCCCCACCAGATCTAACCGATAGCGCTCCATCTCCCCCACAAGTTCCGGCTCCTTCCCCCACAGGTTATAACCAGGTTATTGTGAGTTTTTTATTTTTCCCCCTCAAAGATTTCAGTTTGTTTTTCAATTGAATTGTTCACGTTATAGGTCACATTAAAGGTGGAAAAAGTTCTGACATGATTTATCTTTGTCTCATTCTTTTACATCACAAGAACCTGGCATTTTAACAGGGGTGTGTAGACTTTTTATATCCATTGTATATGTATTTCAACACCTAAAAGTGATGTCATCAGTACATCACTAAGGATGAACATTTTGAAAGGGTTGTTTGTATATTTACTGTGTGAAGAAGAGTGTGCTGCATTTGTTTAGAAAATCAAGTCCTATAATTTTGATTTCAGCAAAGACCCCGTTCCTGGGTTACACCTAAAGGACCCCACATTCCTTGCCAGGACCAATATCCACTAAATACTGAGGCCTCTAAGGGAATAACACCTGTGTTTTGCAGTAAAGAGATCTTGGTCTCAGTTTGTGTTCCTTGTTGAAATAAAGGTATAATAATCAGGTCTGCTGTGAAGAAGTCGTGCATGAATGTCATTTTGGACTGTGAACATTAATTGTTTTGAAATACATTTGGACAAAATTGAAATGTATTCATACATTTTGACATACATTTTGGACTAAAGGTGAAATACATTTTGATATCTGAAATATAATTTGAATGAAGTTAAATGTATGTATTAGGGGTGTAACGGTACACATAGCCGTATCATTCGGTACAGTACGTTCGGTTCAGTACACGTTGTACTGAATTATATAATAATATTGATCCGAATGAATATAGTCTAGTTTTAACAACACACGTTGGGCTACTTTTTTGTATGCGAAACTAACATTCTAAACAAGTTTTCCCCTGGAGACGGATCTTTGAGCCGTAACTTAGCAACTGAAGTAGCCTAGAACATGTATCTCCAAGTACCCCTGACTGCAGTGTGCAGTTCGGGGCGAGGATCAATGTGTTTGACTCTGCCCACATTTGACCCCGCCCAGAGTTTTTTTGTCCATCTGAGGTTTGACAGTCACACACTGAATACAAACAACATGTTTGTGCATGGCACATGTTAAATACAAACGTAGTTCATTTTTGAAAAGAGTAAGAAATATTACGTTAAGTGATGCCTGCCAGAGAATGTAACCTCTCTAGCGAAGGTTACGCTCTGCTCCAGCGTTCCACCGCTCCACGTCTTTCCCATCCCTCTGCTCAAAACCGCTATTCGCTCACAGGAAAAATAATTGTCACTCAATTCGCTCGATTCATTTTTTGTTTAGTCATAATTCAAACAAAATCTGTCAATTTTGTGATTAAGTATGTCGAGGATTCATTTTTATATAACCAAGCCATCCAGTATTTTAATGAAGTCTAGCTTGTTTTTTTAACAACATGAAAGGATGAGGATACAAAATAATCATTATTTCAAATAGTCTACAGATCTAACTATCAGTCTTTTAGCCAAAATGTATACACCCAAACAAGTACCACTATATTATTCGTTTATAATTAATTTTATACAACAACGAAATAGTAAAGCATTTCAGATACACTATCGGCTGGCAAGAAAATCAGATGCTCAGCATTTTTAAACAACATTTTCCCTATAGAATGTATAAAATAAAATAGTACAATTACTTGCTTTGAATTCAATTCAATTGAAACGAAAAAGCTGTATCAGCACGCAGCCAAAAAAGGAACAAAAATATATTCTATCAATGTTAAGAAATTGCAAATCGCATGCTTTCAAATATTACGCGCTCAGCATTTAACTAGCATACACATTGCGTATATTGGCTGAAAAAACAAAAATCTACCTCTAACTTGAAATTAAATGAAAACGTATTGCTAAATGTCTGGCTATAGTAACTTGGAAAACACTTTTAGAAAGACGAGTTTGGCCAGAGTCTGTGGCTTGAGGATGATGTATTGGTGCATGATGCATTTCTTATCATTTCTGTACTACTCTACTGCTGCAACCACCGTTCCTTCGGTGTCCAGCGAGGACCGTTGATACTGTGTAAAGTACGAGCGGTCACGTTTGTCTCTAAACTGGTTACGCACTTGATCATCCCTTATCACCCACTCGGTTTTAAATCTACGATCCAAGACAGCAGGTGGGACAAGATGCTTATCTAAAAGTACCGAGTGTAACGACTGGAAACATTCTCTTATAGTGTATTTTTTCAAAAATATTATAGGTAATTAACAGATACAAATACAACTACTACCACATTTAATGGGTGTGTGTATATATATATATATATATATATATATACACACACACAGCTCTGGAAAAAATTAAGAGACCGCTCCTAATTTTTCTTAAATCAGCATCTCTACATGTATGGCAGCCTTTCCATACCAGTGTCTGTAAAATTCCAACACAGGCACACCTCATTTTACTTAATGTGGTACTGATTAGGTGATTACCTGAACCAAATCTAATTTAACGAGGAAAAGTGTAAAAACCAGCTGGATGCAATAGGACCAGCTGGATGGCAAAAACAGTGCAAATAGTACCTCAAAGATAATTTGAATAAAAAAATAACTATTCAGCATGACAAAAGAGTTGAAAAGAAAAGCTTTGAGTGAGGAAAAGAAGGGTTCAGTTCTGGCTTTACTGACAGAGGCACACAGTGAGCGTCAGGTTGCTTCCATCCTAAAAATTTCAAAGACGGCGGTTCATAAGGACAAGGTCAAGCAACAGACATTGGGGACAACATAGCTACAGACTGGCAGAGGGCGAAAATGACTGTCCACTGACCGAGATGACCGTCAACTCATTAGAATGTCACTCAACAACCGTAGGATGTCATCAAGTGACCTACAAAAAGAATGGCAAACAGTAGCTGGGGTGAAGTGCACGGCGAGGACGGTTCGAAACAGGCTCCTAGGGGCAGGGCTGAAGTTGTGCAAAGATAGAAAAAAGCCCTTCATCAATGAGAAGCAAAGAAGAGCCAGGTTGAAGTTTGCAAAAGACTATAAGATTTGGACCGTAGAGGAATGGAGTAAGGTCATCTTCTCTGACAAGTCAAATTTTCAGCTTTGCCCAACACCTGGTTGTCTAATGGTTAGACGGAGACCTGGAGAGGCCTACAAGCCACAGTGTCTTGCACCCACTGTGAAATTTGGTGGAGGATCGGTGATGATCTGGGGATGCTTCAGCAAGGCTGGAATCGGGCAGATTTGTCTTTGTGAAGGATGCATGAATCAAGCCAAGTACAAGGTTATCCTGTAAGAACACCTGCTTCCTTCTGCTCTGACAATGTCCCCAAACTCTGAGAATTGGTTTTTCCAGCAGGACAATGCTCCATGCCACACAGCCAGGTCAATCAAGGTGTGAATGGAGGACCACCAAATCAAGACCCTGTCATGGCCAGCCCAATCTCCAGACCTGAACCCCATTGAAAACCTCTGGAATTTGATCAAGAGGAAGATGGATGTTCACAAGCCATCAAACAAAGCCGAGCTACTTGAATTTTTGTGCCAGGAGTGGCATAAAGTCACCCAACAGCAACGCGACAGACTGGTGGAGACCATGCCAAGACGCATGAAAGCTGTGATTAAAAATCAGGGTTATTCCACCAAATATTGATTTCTGAACTCTTCCTATGTTAAAACATGAGTATTTTGTTGTTGAAATATGAATATAAATTTGTTTCTATGTAGGATAGGTTCAATTAAGATTTGCTTTCATTGACGTTGATACCTTTGTGAAGCTCAGCTTAAGTGACCTTGAAGGAAAGGGGTCAGGTTAAATGCGTTTGACTCCATCCACATTGAGCCCGGCCCCGAACTGCACACTGCAGTCAGGGGCTTCTCTGTAACTTCGCTTGCCAGCGGTGGGCAACAGCCAATCAGAAAAGGCATATAAGGTACACTCTTCCGCTGGTTCCCTTTACAACAGTTCCTACCGTACAATCTTTCCTATAGCAAAATTGAATTTTTTTTATAATTCTTATCATTGGTTGGGAATACTACTAATAAGCGGGAGGCCATTTCATTTGGTATTATAAAGCTATGTCGTCATCAAATACACAAACATTAGCTACATAGCCAGCTCCTACGACACTAGTAGATGCTATACAATATCTCCTAAAGAACAATTCCAATTTTCATTAACCTAATTATCGGGTATCCTACCTGTGTGGATTGACTTCATACTACTACCATGTAGCTGTACTAGCTAGCTACAGGAGCTTGTAAACATGAACTCCCGGCAATGATAAACACAACTAATGGTACACGCCCATAAGTGGCTAGCCATGAGCAAATCAAGCGAAAGGCCAAAAAAGCAGATGGACATCCTAAGTTAGACTCGCTTTCTGGCCAGCAACCAGGAATCCAAAGACAATGTTAGCAAGACTAAGAATAATGTCAAACTCTAATTTAGCGATTTTCTTGGAACATGTAGTTCTATTTTTCATATTATTATTCGGAACTTCATTCTCTATCGGACATTGATGCGTAACCGCTTCTGACCGATGAGTAAATGCAAAATGTTGCAATTGTTTTTTTACAGAAGAAATCCTACCTAGTGCATGCTTTAACTACAATGGCAATGGGCAAAGTTTATAACTTCATACTAAGTTAAAATAAATGTTATGTTTTGCATGTCCTTTATCTCTGTACCGAAATTGTACCGATCCGTGACTTTTTGGTACATACCGAACAGTGACTTCTGCGTACCATTACACCCCTAGCATGTATACTTTTTGGCGGACCGCGTAAGCAGAGCCGGCCTAGAAGAGTAAATGTCTCTTACTGAGTCTGTCCCTGACTGACTGACTGACTTCCCCTTGTTAAATAGCGTAGTGGTTAGAGACGCGGGCTCCGGAACAACAGGTCCTGCGTTCGCTTCCCGTAACAGTCTATAAGCGTTATGCCTGAGGTTCAGGACAGAAAAGACTTTGCTGGCTACAACTTTACATAGCTATGTAATAGGAAGCCTAAAATAAAACGGTTCTGGTGGATATTAGGATTTGTTCAGGATAGACAAACACTTCACAGTCTTCACAATTCTCTCGTCTTTTCACTTGACAAAAAAGTCTGTTATCGTTAGTGATGGCCATTCGAGGCTTCATTACCGTTCTTCTAGTGGCAGGATATTATGCTAGCAGTGCTAACTCAGATTTTCTTTTTCAAAATAAAAGCCATCACTGAGCTATATAAGTTAATATAGTTAACAATCTTGTCTGTACATTTTATGTTTAATGTCCTTTCCAATGTTATTCTTGTCTGTTCTTTTTCACAGACTAGATTGTTAACTATATTGCCTTATACATTTCAATCATGGCTTTTATTATGATAAAGAAAATCTGAGTGCTGCCAGCATAATATCCTGCTGCTAAAATAACACTAATGAAGCCTCGAATGGCCATCACTAGTTATCGTCACCTATATTGATAGATACTGTATCTATGTCATTCACAAATGGTTAATTAGCTGTTAAAACGGCCAGTGGCAAAAGAGGATTTGTTCAGGATAGACAAAAACCTTGCTGGCTACAACCTTGAGTAGATACGTTATGGGAAGCCTAAAATGAAACTGTTTACTATATTGCGACTATTTCTGGTGGATTTTCGAATTATGTCTCAGGATTTGTTCAGGATAGACAAACACTTCGCTGGCTACACGATTCTCTCATCTTTTCACTTGAAGAAAAAGTGAGTTATCGTCACCTATATTGATACATTAGTTATTGTATCAATGTCATTCACGAATGGCAAATAAGCTGTTAAAACGACCAGTGGCAAAAGCCATAAAGTTCATACATGCTATTTGTGGTGGAGGTAAACTGAATAAGAAACGTTACTCAGTTTAAGACAATATAATGGCGTCTAGTGACATATTACTTGCTAATAAGCTTTTAAAACGGCCAGTGGCAAAAGTCATACAGTTCATAGATACTATTTGTGGTGCGGGTAAACTTAATAAGAAACGTTACTTGGTTTAACGCTAGTTAATGGTGTCTAACAAAATATTCAAACTTGGTGTGATGTTAATGAGTGAAAATAATATAATGCGAAGAGACTATACTAATGCCCAGCATGTGTGCAGTTCGGTGGCGTAGTGGTTAATGACAATGCCTTTCATGTGGGCGACTAGAGTTCGATTCTTGAGAGGGCAGCCACGATTAACACATTTTATTGCGGGCCGGCTGAACTAGGATTGCCTGGTTTCTTGTTAAAATACATTTTTGAATAAAACGTGAAATATTGAACATCTTCATATCTTGAATAAATTTAAATGTATTTGACATACAAAATGACATTTTACATGCATTTTGCATTGCAAAAATACATTTATTTTTCATGTGGGATATAGCAAAATGAACATGAAATATATTTATTGACAAGGTTAGAAATAATTATCTTTAACTGAAATGATAATTGTGTCCTTCAAACTTTACTTTAGTCAAAGAATCCTCCATTTGCAGCAATCACAGCCTTGCAGACGTTTGACTTTCTAGTCAATTTGTTGAGGTTATCTGAACAGATTTCACCCCATGCTTCCTAAAGCACCTACTGTACCACAAGTTGGATTGGCTTGATGGGCACTTCTTATGTACAATACACTCAAGCTGCTCCCACAACAGCTCAATAGGTCTGAGATCTGATGACTGTGCTGGCCACTCCATTATAGACAGAATACCAGCTGACTGCTTCTTCCCTAAATAGTTCTTGCATAGTTTGGAGTTGTGCTGTAGGTCATTGTCCTGTTGTAGTAGGAAATTGGCTCCAATCATGTGCCGTCCAAAGGGTATGGCATGGCATTTCAAAATGGAGTGATAGCCTACCTTCTTCAAGATCTCCTATACCCCATACAAATCTCCCACTTTACCACCACCAAAGCACCCCCAGACCATCAAATTGCCTCCACCATGCTTGACAGAGGGTGTCAAGCACTCCTCCAGTATCTTTTCAATTGGTCTGCGTCTCACAAATGTTCTTCTTTGTGATCCAGACACTTCAAACTTAAATTTGTCTTTCCATTACACATTTTTCCAATCTTCCTCTGTCCAGTATCTATGTTGTTTTGCCCATCTAAATATTTTCTTTTTACTGGCCAATCTGAGATAACCCTCAGTGACATATGGAGGTGGCTTCGGCCAGCATCCCGGTGTCACCTCTTCACTGTTGACATTCTGACTGGTGTTTTACGGGTACTAGCCTATTTAATGAAGTTGCCTGTTGAGGACCTGTGAGGCATCTGTTTCTCAAACTAGACACTCTAATTTTCCTCTTGCTTAGTTGGGGACGGGGTCCTCCTACTCCTCTTTCTGTTCTGGTTAGAGACAGTTTACACCTGTTCTGTGAAGGGAGTACTACACAGCGTTGTAAAAGATCTTAATTTTCTTGGCAATTTCTCACATGGAATAGCCTTCATTTCTCAGAACAAGAATATACCGAAGAGTTTCAGAAGAAAGTTCTTTGTTTCTGGCTATTTTGAGCCTGGAATCGAACACACAATTGCTGATGCTCCAGATACTCAACTAGTCTGAAGATGGCCAGTTTTATTGCTCCTTTAATCAGCACAACAGTTTTCAGCTGTGCTAACATAATTGCAAAAGGGGTTTCTAATGATTAATTAGCTATTTAAAATGATACACTTGGATTAGTAAAAGCAACGTGCCATTGGAACACAGGAGTAATGGTTGCTGATAGTGGTCCTCTCTATGCCTATGTAGATATTTCATAAAAAATCAGCCTTTTCCAGCTACAATAGTCATTTACAACAGTAACAATGAGTACACTGTATTTCTGATCAAGTTGATGTTATTTTAATGGACAAAAAAATTGTGCCTTTCTTTCCAAACAGTCAGCAATTGTCTAAACGACCACAAACTTTTGAACGGTTGCGTTTGTAACAACGACGACCTCCCCTGCCCTTAATCGAATTCTCCCCCTTGTCTCTCGTCCGGCAGAGAGAAGAATGCTCGTGCCTGTCTGCTTCCGGAGAGTGCTGTAGATTGCTGAAAGTGTCCTCCAGGCTGTGACAACCTGTCCATTTTTTGGGACTTGCACTGAGCAGGGAGAGCATACCAAGCAGTAGCCTCTCAACCCTCCCTCTGTGCCCTGTGCTGCCGGGGCAACGCGGAGAGCTTCATTGTGCACTCAGACCACGCAGCTGCTCCAGCTGAGATGAATGCGTTTGTTCCTCTACGGCTGCTCAGGGGACCGGACCTGCCTGGCCCATACTGCGGGAGCTCAGTATGGAGAGAATGATTACATTCATTTCATGTCGTGGGAGGGCCACACGCACACACATTGGCACCTGCACAATCCGTATATATATACGGCTGGTCTGTTGTCCACGTGAATGATACAAAACTTTCTCTGCGACTCGGCCCCTCACAGTTTACGTTCAGTGAACGTGTCAAACAGTGGGCACGCAGGCGTGTGTTCATGTGTGGCAGTTAGCCGCGGAGATTCATGCGAGAAGTGAATAGACGTTCTAGTGATTGTTTTTAGGCTTTGTTCTGACGTTTTGATCCCTGCTGTAATAATTGCATTAATACATAATATAAGCCGGGTATAGTAATGAATGTCCGTGGTAGATGAGGTGAGGTGAAGCGCTTTCATGAGTCATAAGGAACACAAGTGTCAGCATACTAAACACCTGAGCTACTGTAATTGTTACTGACACCTCAGTCTTTTCCAGGTAACGTAAATTCCCTGATGGGCTTTGAGAGGTTTTATGTGCCATGGAGTGCTTCGATGTCTCAGATGTTCGAACTCCGGGGTCACTGGCGGTGCGCGTGCGTTTGATAATGTGTGGTTTTGACAGCACATGTCGTCACGGTTTGTTCGTGCCCCGGTGGTGCATTGCAGCTGGTTGTTTCATTAATTGTTTTGCGGTCGATTTCATCACCCCATCCCCCCCTGGGCCCCCGCACCCCTCCCGCTCCTCCCTCCATCCTGAGTCCAGGTGTGCTCCTCCCTCCTTTCTGTCCGCAAGCCTCTTCATCACGTCTCTTCATCGCAGATGTGTGGGAATCGACACGCCCCTCTCATCTCTCTTCTAGTGGCACACGGTTCAGGCCGTTGCTGCTCTTGCCAAGACTCCGGTGGCTGAGAAACATCAATGCTGCTCCGCTGCGGTGCCAGGCCAGCCACGGCTGTCTAGTCTGGCTATAGAAGGCACGGTGCCAGGGTACAAAACAGATGTTCATAGGTTGAGGGATAAAACAGGCCTCAGGGGTTTATCATAGAAATGGACGTTGGACAACTGTTGTCCAGGTGTCAAAAACACTCCTAGTGTTCCCACGCTACAGGTAGGACAGTCCACAACTTCAGTATTCCTAAAATGGCCGCAACAGTCACCTGCATCTTCCACCAGAGATTTTCATGAAAAAAAATGCCTAAGAACTGCCGCAAAGAAGAGAAAAGCGGTAACAGCAACCTCTGTTACAACATCCAGCTATGATAAATGTTTCGAATCAATCACTTGCACCTATGAATGTCAATAATTAATAGATAGATAAATAGACAGGTGCAATAATTAATAGATAGATAAATAGACCTAATTGGTCAGTTACACTCATATACACAGTGAAGTGACTAGAGAAATGACACTCAATAAATCAAATAATGATTTACTCTTTACACATTGAGTAAAGTTCCAGTGTATTTCAGGCAATTATGAACTACAGTAAGTCCACTCTGATTCGTTTATACTCTGACACGTTGTCAGTTTACTGGATGTGACTTTTATTAAATGGGAACTCAAAACAATATCTATTTATGTGAAGTGTGAGGATTGTGAGCAGAAAAAAGAGGAGGCGAAAACTAAACAAAAATGATATGTAAACAGCTTCTCAGGTAACATGTTTTATATATCTGCACCACACTGGTCACAGGAATACACATAACAACACAGCAATCCATACAAACACAGGGACAAACTGGAACTTGAAATGATATTCTAAATGAGTGATGGGACCAGGTGTGCGGAGCGAGGCGTTGCTGCGAGCAGACACCTGCCGGCGGTTAGTACACCGGTGAGTCGGGAGCGCCGGGGCAGGTGGGGCACCGCTGAGGCAGGTAGAGCGGACGTTACAATTGAACTCATCCATGTTGTTTTGAGGTGGCAGGAGGATTTGCAGACTATGATCAAATAACATCATATGGGTCTTTGTTGAAACACATTGTTGGCATTTGGCCATGGCATATTGGAAAAAACAAACTTAATTTAGAAATATAACAAATATCCCCTAAATGTATGCAAGGAAATCATCCCATACTAAATCAATTAATGTCAGAGTTTAATGACACCTACATTTTACCATTATGACAACATTGTACCATCAGTGTCAATGTGTTTATTTTAACACTAGGACCGCCAGGCCTTTCAGACACCCAGTATCTGCCAGAGCCCAACGCCGTTTCATATCATTAGCATACAAATCGTCCCTATTAGCATAAACATTCTCCTCCACAGCATCACCATCCAGCCTGAGCATCAGTTCATCTACTGGGTCCTTATCAGACTATATAGAATAGTGTAAAAATAATGAATTGCAGAATTTGTTTAATGAATTTGAAAAATACAATAATGCGTTTGTATTGAAGGTATTATCATATGAAAAAAATTAAAAAAAAAAGAATACATAGAACGATTATTTCTAAGAACACAGGCTATAGTATTTTCATTCGTTTATTAGGTCCTACAAATGTACAAAATGAAAATTACACAGCCAGTCTATAGGTTACATAAATTGTCTACTTTGTGACATGAATACGTTATCGACAAACCAAGAGTTTATTTATTTTTTTAAACGAGGTCCATTTCTCCGAATGAGTAGGCTATGTGAACAGCGCATCTTTGCAGTTCTCTCCGGGGGGTTCTTGTGGGGCTATCAACGCTAGCCCCACTAGAACCAACGCTAAGTGCAGTGGGCTGTTGGCGGATAAAGTCAGAAAACAGGGTAAAAAAAATGGTAAATAGTCTCTCTAAATAGTTTTCCGTTTGTGAGTTTAGAATTTTGACAAAGGAACAATGTAATATATACCTATTTAGGAAAAGTCATGGAAGGAGTAAGGTGTATCTTTCAACATGGTAGTTTTATTTTAATAACAAACTCAAATGGCAATTGGTGTAGGCATTTGGCGGTTCTAGTGTTAAATAGTTACATTTAGGTCATTTAGCAGAAAGTCTTATTCTGTGCGACTTACAGTGCAGGGAGTGCATACATTTTTATACATTTTTATCCACGCCTCCGTGGGATCACACCTTTAATGTAATTAGAATAATATATTTCAAATGATTTAATTGCCTTAGCTTTTCTTTGACTCTTCAAGTTTAAGGTTGATCACCAGGGGCCAGTTATTTCAAAGGTCATCCGCCTTGATTACGCCTATCAGAAAAATCATGGGCAAAATATGGTTAGATAACTTTTCAAATAGCAGACCGTTCTTTCTGGACATTTGGGGGAAAAAATGATTAACATAATTCATGTGTAAATTATTTTATTACCTGATATTATATAATGTCCTTCAAAATTGTTGGCACCCAGGGTTAAAATGACCCAAAAAGCCTGTGAAAAAATGTTATCAACCTGATCTGACAATCGGAAAAATCATATGATTCACACTTTTAATTGAGTGAAAATTAGATAAATTATCCCTTTGCCAAGGAACAACATTGAATTTCCTATAATATTTGTTGAGGTGGGAGAACCCAGAGGAAGTACTTCAGGGTACTTGGTCCTCTCTTGTGGAATATCCTTGTCAGCTAACCTTAAAGGTTTAATTAGATTTAGGTCAGGGGATTCAATTGCCCAAGCTTGACTCTCTTTGGTTAGTGAACCACTCACATGTGGATTTGGAGGTATTGTTTGGATAATACTTCACAGTGGGATTAAATTTTTCTCATCACATCAGACCATAGAACCTGGTTCCAATCAAAGTTCCAATGGCATTTAGCAAACTCTTCCAAATAACTTGTTGGCATTGATGTGACATCTAATCATAATTTTGGAGATTTGTTGGCCCCAAGATATAACCAACTGCTGCAATTTTCCAATTTCTCAACAAAACAAATTGCCGCTTGAACCATCCTTCAAAATATACGTGTCCTCTTCCAGGCAAATTCATCACAGCTCAAGTTGCTTTACATTTTTTAATCAGCTATATATTTTTTTTTATTTTTTTTAGCATTGCTTGATTTGTGAATGTCAACAACTTTTTGTCTCATTTCATTTTAGTGTTCTCTGGCCTTTCCCATGTTGATGGAAGACAAAGGGAGTTTAGCCTGTGTGTAACCTTATATTTATAGCCCAGTGAAACCAGATGTCATGTATGACCAATTCTGAATTCCTAAAGACTCATTTGAAAAGAAATCTTCTTCAGAATATCTATCAATTAGATTTGGTTGATAAGATTTCCCAGGTGTGACAGTGACTTTTTTTGAATAAAATTATAATTTTCACTCAATTAAAGCTTTGATTCATATAATATTTTGAGTGTATGATCAAGCCGATTAACAACAATTTCAAAGCCTTTTGTGTTCATGATTACCTAGGGTGCCAATAATCCTGGAGGGTGCTTTATATATTCAGCTGACAAACCTCTAGAGCCCAGATGAGCAATAATTGGTCTGTATTCATCTCAGCCCTGTGACAGCATGCATTGGTTAAAAGCCCCAAACTGGTGAAACTTTTCAGTGTTACATTGACTTTCATAGTGTGGAAATGTCATTAGAAAAATAGGAAAATCTGGTTTTAGATTGCAGTGGGGCTTTAGTCAATTTGCTTCAAAAGTTTTTTCACTTAATTTAAATTGACGAATATCAGATGTCACTTCGGATTTAGACACCCAAAATGATTAATAGATTCCTCAAATGTATGAATAGTTATTAGAAAATTGTAACAATTCCGGCCGAATGGGATCGTTCCAGCCCTTGTTTTAATTTTGGTTCTTTGCTGGTTTGTGTCATGTGCTTATTTGGAGATCCTGTCCTTGTTAGTTGATTAGTCCATGTCTTTCACCTGTGTTGAGCCCTCGTTGTTTCTGTTCTCCTCATTAGCCTGTGTATTTAGTTCAGTCCTTTTCTCCCAGTCCTTGTCAATCATTATTATATTGTGACGATCTCGTGTCTGGTGGTTTCTGGCATGGTTCAATATACACAGATCAGCCATAACATTATGACCACTGACAGGTGAAGTGAATAACACTGATAATCTTGTTATCATGGCGCCTGTCAGTGGGTGGGATATATTAGGCACCAAGTGAATATTCTGTTCTCAAAGTTGATGTGTTAGAAGCAGGAGAAATGGGTAAGGTTTTGAGCAACTTTGAGAAGGGCCAAATTGTAATGACTAGACGACTGGGTCAGAGCATCTCCAAAACTGCAGCCCTTGCGGGGTGTTTCCAGTCTGCAGTGGTCGGTAACTATCAAAAGTGGACCAAGGAAGGAAAAGCGGTGAACCGGTGACAGGGTCATGGGCGGCTAAGGCTCAATGATGCACGTGGGGAGCGAAGGCTGGCCCGTGGGGGCCGATCCAACAGACGAGGTATTGTAGCTCAAATTGCTGAAAAAGTTCATGCTGGTACTGATAGAACGGTGTCAGAACACAGTGCATCGCAGTTTGTTGTGTATACTGTAGGGCTGCGTAGCCGCAGACCAGTCAGTGTGCCCATGCTGACCCCTGTCCACTGCTGAAAGCGCCTACAATGTGCACATGAGCATCAGAACTGGACCACCCATGGAGCAATGGAATAAGGTGGCCTGGTCTTATGAATCACGTTTACTTTTACATCACGTGGATGGCCAGGTGCCTATATGTCGCTTACCTGGAGAACACATGGCACCAGGATGCACTATGGGAAGAAGGCAAGCCAGCGGAGGCAGTATGATGCTTTGGGCAATGTTCTGCTGGAAAACCTTGGGTCCTGCCATTCATGTGGATGTTACTTTGACATGTTCCACCTACCTGAGCATTGTTGCAGACCATGTGCACCCTTTCATGTCAGTGGTATGCCCTGATGGCACTGGCCTCTTTCAGCAGGATAATGCGCCCTGCCACAAAGCAAAAATGGTTCAGGAATGGTTTGAGGAACATAACAACGAGTTCAAGGTGGTGACTTGGCCTCCAAATTCCCCAGATCTCAATCCAATCGAGAAGCTGTGGGATGTGCTGGACAAACAGGTCTAATCCATGGAGGCACCACCTCGCAACTTAGAGGACTTAAAGGATCTGCTGCTAACATCTTGGTGCCAGATACCCCAGCACACCTTCAGTGGTCTAGTGGAGTCCATGCCTCAACGTGTCAAGGCTGTTTTGGCGGCAAAAGGGGGATCTACACAATATTAGGCAGGTGGTCATAATGTTATGGCTGATCAGTGTATAGTGTCTTTGTATTTCCAGCGAACTGCGCTTGGTTTTGCTTTGTGTAGCATTAAAAATGGTTGAATTCTTTGTGATTTTGTGAAAGTAGGTTTCTATGTCTCATTGAGTATATCATTTATCAACTTTTATTTGACTTGGGGTTATCTTGCGACAGAGTGCTTTTAGCCATGTCTTCATCGTCGTCATTCCTTCGTTTAGTGCTGTTCGAAATTAGCCGTTTCGTGTAGTGGTTGAAATAATGATTGCGTACCCGGTCATCAAGGGAGAGAGTAGTTCAATTATTTATTGCAGCATTTGATAGTCTATTGTTCATGAGGTTACAGACTCGGTCTTCATAATCAATGTCATCTCACTGAATCTCAACTCAATTTCAAAGAAACTTCCGGTTGTCCTCTACTTTATAGACATCCCAACCAGAATACACATCCCAGTACTGTAAGCCCATTGGCTAATTATTGCCGCGCTTTGACTGAACGTGACTTCCTGTGTACGGATATTCTTTTGTTATCTAAACATAACAAGCATACGTTCATACACTTGAACAGTGTGTCAAATTTAAAAATAAAACCAAACAAAGCGGTGTCTGTTATGAAATTCTATGATTTTTTGTTGTTCTCAGTCTCCAGGAACAAAATCTGTGTCATTATAAATTTCACTATGTACCAGGATATTTTAGTCCAAAACCTGGTTGCCTCTGCAAGGAGATTGAGACTTGGCCATGGAGTCACCTTTCAGCAAGACAAATCTACATCAAAATCAACACAGAAAGTATGCCAACCTTACTAGGCTTCACAGGAAGGTGGCTCAGTGCTGATATCCACTCTAGGGGAGGCTTCACAATATATTGGCCAATATTTTTGTAACCTGTGTTTTGTAGAAGAAATTGTACTACTCAATAAAAGGTTTTGTGTTTGAGAAATTTTTGTGTTGTAATGAAAGCATTCAGCTCCCGCTTATGTTTGAGGCCAATTTTTTGTTCTTTTTTTTGCATTCACTTTGGCTCAATTTCATGAAGGAAGTCATTACATCTTGAGTTCACTGTACTGTTCTTTTTGGATATGTGGCTTTACATGCTTCTAACATTTTAATAACTGTTGGTGTCTTTACGTATCATTCAAATGAATGGGTGTGTCCAAGCTTTCGTCTGGTACTGTATATTTACTGTCCATACGTGTGATTGTGAGGCATTGTTCCCTACACAGATATGTCACTGTTGTTTTCAGATCAACTTCAGAGAAAAAGCTCAATTGTCCATGAAATCCCTTATCTTAAATTGCACCCAGTATGAGTTGAAGCATGACAGTGGCTGTAGTGTGATCAGTCAATTGAAAGGAATGGCTCAGGGCTTAAGTTACTGAAACTGCCCAGGATAAGCATAATGGGCCCTGGCCTCCCTGTTGTCTAGTCGCCCCTTGTCCCTGCAAAACAGCAGACCTTTCTACTACATTATAGTCCAGACTGTCATCATGCATGTTCTCTTATGTGTTTGTCTGTACTTGTCATGGATACTATCTTCTGTGGAATTCATTTGGAACCGCTGCCTGCAATGCACATGTATGTGATGTGGGTTTGAATCCTTCCCAATGCTCTTTCAGCAAAAACACTCCATCTTTCACAACTTACCTGTCTGATAAAGCATAAAAATACCCCTAAAAATAAAATATTTCAGCATGTAGAAGCTTTTCTTCTTGTTAGCGGGAAAGCACTAGATGATCTTATTGAAAGGCATAGAATGACTCAGGGACATAATCATATTTTAAATAACTATTGATGGACAATAAAGAAGAAATCTGCTTCCCATGTGGTAATGAAGTAGTGATTGGAAACCAGTCATCCAAAAGAACCCTATTTTGACATTAAAATGTTTCAGTTGACAGATGTTGTTGACAAAATTGAAAGTGGCTGCAGGAGATACAAGATGAAATATTTTTTTTTTCTGCATTAAAAATTCACTGACTGTCATATTTATCTTATGTTCAAGGGTTTTTCCTTTTGAGGCCCGTACTTTAGCACCATTGACTTTTTGGCATGCTGTTAAATTGGCCTTGTCTTTTATTGACCGACATGTTTTCCTCTGTAGCTCAGAGCACCCATTCATACAGAGGCCTGACTAAAACCCTAGCTACAGAGCATTTTAGCCCGAGTTGAAACCTGTTAACAACACATTCCCTGTGGCTCTCTTGGTTTGAGTGAAAATGGTGAAATATCAAACTACAAACAGCTTTCATTCAGAAAAGCATTCAGACACATTTGATTGCTACCTTCAAGCTGCCAGTCAAGAGGTTTGCAATCTCTTTTTGCAAAAGGAGTAAAGGGGCCATGTGTTCTATTAGTCTAGATAGAGAGAGAATGGGTTATGGGAGTTGCTACTGCACTTTTTTTTACCTGGTACACCCAGCCAGTTGCAACTATATGACTGATTTCCAGCATGGAAAATCTGTGTCTGTTTCTCCTTCACTGAAGACAAAGGGAAGCAGCTACACAGTTATTTCCCACTAATTTTAAATCATCCCACTCCCCTTTCTCTTTTTTTCTATTTTGTCATGTGAGTCGGGTTTATCGGCGGAACCAGAGAGGCTAATTTGCATCTCGTCACTATCTCTGTGTTATCTGTGACTCTTGCCTGCTGTATCAGTGCCCCCCGCTGCTCCTGTCCAATTGGAGAGCAGGTCATTTCTTGAAATCGATCATTATCTCTGGCCAGCATCTTCTTCCCATTGGTGAGTGACAGCCAGTGACAGAAGTTGCGGACCTGGCTCAGAATCACATGCCAATTCTCCTGTTACCTCGGCCCCACACATGGCCGGGATTGATCTTGAGCAGCTTTTATCATTGTGCAGTAGATGCTAACACTAGCAGCTAGCACATTGTCACACGTTTTTCTGGGCTGAGAAAGCATTTGACGGTCTGCAGCACAATGAGTCAGATGATGAGCCTCTCAGCTTTTCATTTTAAGAGTGGGATTTTAGTGAGAAAAAACAGTCACCTGTATCCTTCCGAATTTCTTCATGTTCAGTGGGAGTTGAACTGACACATATATAGCACAGCTGTCTGGTGATTGAAATGGAGTAAGCAGAAATATTATAGAATTTATATGTAAATTTGAAAACAGTATGTTTTATGGTATATCAGAATATAGTATATCTGAATAAAGTATGTATGAATACATTATGTATGAATGGATGCATATCATAATCAGAACATTGTATGAATACGGTATGTTTAAATACAGTCAGAAATACAGTATGTGTGAACACAGTATGTCTGGAAACAGTCTGAATACACTATATGTGAATACAGTATGTCTGAAAACAGTCTGAATGCAGTATGTGTGAATACGGTATGTCTGAAAACAATCTCAACACCGTATGTTTGAATACTTCATGTCTGAAAACAGTCAGAATGGAGTATTTTTGAATATGTTATGTCTGAATACAGTATGTGTGAATACGTTGTCTGAAAACAGTCTGAATACAGTATGTGTGAATACGTTGTCTGAAAACTGTCTGAATACAGTATGTGTGAATATGATATGTCTGAATAAAGTAGTGTGAATATGTTGTCTGAAAACAGTCTGAATACAGTATTGTGTGAATACAATGTCTGAAAACAGTCGGAATGCAGTATATGTGAATATGATGTGTCTGAATACAGTATGTATTCAGTAGCTATTTGCCAGTCAGGCCAGTAATAACACTGTAGTATGTGAATGGAGGTATAGTGGGCCAAGTGGAGTCATACATAGTGGCAGTGGTGGTGCAGAATGGCATCGTTTCCTTTCACCTCTGCCAAGCCGTCCCATTAAATCACTTTAACAGCCTGGCTTTTTCACTGAATGGACCCATAACAACATAATGAGCCACAGGCCTCTGCTACTGCCTCACGATTTAGGTACTGGAATTCACTCAGTATTGGTTTAGTACTGGATTCTAGAAATCTGTTCTGATTTGATTCAGAATAATATTTTTGAGAATGTTTGCACTGTATCAAGTTAGATTGTATTATTGTCTTCTTCTGTCTGCATGCCGTCCATTTAGAATTTAAATTGTATAGTGTTGCATGTCTTGATAAATTGAATGATTACTATGATTTGTGTGGACCCTTTTTGGGCCACAACTGTTTGTCTTCAAAGCCTCCCTTGTTGAAACTTGATCATTAGTGGCCTCTCTTCATTCTCTCTATGACTCTATCCCTGCCCCCCTCTCTCTCTCTCTCTCTATCCCCCTCTCTCTCTCTCTCTCTCTCTCTCTCTCTCTCTCTCTCTCTAAGACTCAGACACTGCTGGTCATTGTACATGAGCAACTCACTCTCTGCTCGCTCAGCAAAAAGAAACTCTCATTTTATTTTTTTTCTCCTCTACTGATTCATATTGATGGATTGTTCCCTCTCCATTTCTTCTTTCCAATGAATAATAAAATGGTTTTCTACATTTTCACCACATTGAATTACACTGTTATTCTATACTGAATCATGTATTCCACTACAGGTACAGTCTCACTGTAGATTATGATATATTCATAACACTTTATATAAAACGCCATTGAATAATTCATACTATCCATCATGTCTAGCAGCCAACATGTAGATCATTTACATTTACTTCTCATGTCTTTTTTAGTGGGATTCTTAGATATACATTTAAATCTTAAATGGATATTCAGTATTTTTATGTTAAACATAATTTTGCATTTGCTTGTAGTTTTGTAATATCAAATACTTTCTTCAGTCAAAATACCATTCCAAAGCATCTTTGGCTGCCCCACAAAGAAATGTTCTCACTGTAGAATTTCTTGTGGTCACTTTTTGGACCAACATTGCTGTGTGCTTTTTGGCGAGTCCATAAAATAGCAGGAATAGAACTTTGACCAAAAAAAAAAAACAATATCCATATGTGATGCTACAATATGAAAAGTATGTATAAAAAGGGAAAATAAATTGAAATGGAATATCCCGTTAAGAATTTGTCTTTTTGTATAGTTATTTTGTGTCTTAATTGTAATTAGACTGAACTGCTTGTATTCAGATTTTCAAACATAAATCAAGAATTTACTATTATATTTCTTCCCTGAGAGAACACTTCCCAATGTAAATATTTTCTTTAATTCTGACCATTATCCAAAATTTAAGTCGGTGAGGACCTTAGTTGTTGCATAAGTCCCTTCACTAAAAACTAAGACAATGTTGAGAGTATAATGCATTTGAGAATTAACATATTTTTCTGTGAAAGCAGAATGTTGCCCCTCAGTGACTAAATTCTGAAAATAAAAATATAACTGCAGCTGCTTGAAAAATTAGAGCTTTTTGACATGTCACTCACCTCTGTCATTAGTGTTGATCTTCCATGACAGATTGTTCACAGACCTCTCTGAGCATGTGTATGGTACTCTTTGATTGAAGAGATTTAAACCATCACATTTTCTTTTTAGTCAATCTGCAGTTGCATAAGTTTACCTGACCTCAACCAAACACTGGAGGGCCATCAACATGAGCTTTTAGTGAAACCGCTGGCAGGGTACAATATTTGCATATAGGCTAGGCTAGTCTATTTCCACAAAATATTTGACAATTTGAATCTCTATGCTAATGTTAGAGACTGTAGTCATCTACTTTGATTACTTCAAATAGAGGTCCCTATTTCCTACCACTGAGTACTGTAGGTAAGCAATAGGCTATAGGCAGCCAAGTATCATCCTCCACCAAGGTAGAACATCTTTTGCCGGGATTTTTTTCTAATTCTGTCCGGTGTAGAAAAAAAGTAGACTAAATGATTAAAAACAGATTAAACTCATTCACCAATATCTTCTTAATCTTCTTCTTAAATTTGTTCTTCAGAAAGGTCCTAAGAAAAGTGTTCTTCAACCGCATAATTGTTCGTACATATGTTCTTATAATGATGAATCCTATTGTCCTCGTAAATTGAAAGTGCATGCCAGTTGTTCCTAATTAGCATAGGTAAACGCCCCGCCAATCCCCATAAAAAGGCATGATTTTACAGCGCTGTGCGCACACAGAAATCACATACAGAGGCTCAATTTCAAATCACATACTTGCATACTATGTAGTATGCCAGATTAATATGCAAGAAGATTAGCATGTCCCAAATCATAGTACGCTGAAAATAGTATGCCCGAAGTTCCTGGATGGTCTACTATTTCTGGTGGATTTTCGAACTATGCATCCATGCATGCTTTTGGGGGTAATATAGACCACCACCACTTGGGCAGTCAAAGAGGAGGGGTTTCCATGATTCTCTCTTCTTTTCATTTGACGAAAAAGTCAGTTATCGTCACCTATATTGATAGTTATTGCATCAACGTCATTCACATTTGAAAGAAAATCAAACGTTGTTGTGCCATGCAATAAAATAGCTTTGACAGTGTAAAGTTTTTGCCGGAGCATGTAAGCGGTTGACCGACCAACCAATCGTTGTTAAATAGTGTAGTGGTTAGAGACGCAGGCTATAAAACGACAGGTCCCGTGTTCGACTCCCGTCGGAGTCAAAAAACATTATGCCTGAGGATTTGTTCAGGACAGACAAAAACTTTGCTGGCTACAACCTTCAGTAGCTACGTAATAGGAAGCCTAAAATAAAACAGTTCTGGTGGATATTAGGATTTGTTCAGGATAGACAATCACTACACGATTCTCTTGTCTTTTCACTTGACAGAAAAGTCAGTTATCGTCACCTATATTGATAGATACAATATCAGTGTCAGTCACGAATGGCTAATTAACTGTTAAAACGGCCAGTGGATTTGTTCAGGATAGACAAAAACTTCTTAAGAATGGTTGGTGAATGAGGCCCAGAGAGAGCGGTAAATGAACACATTAGAAAACATTGCAAAATACCAATTGCTGATGGATTTCTAAGCACTTGACAAGTACGGTTGCTGTTTTTAATTCCTGAGCTGAGTAGGTGATCCGTTGGTCTGTCCTTGAGCAAAGCACTTCATCATAATTTCTCAAGGGTCGCTATTAATAATTTCCACTGTGTGTGTGCATGTGTTTGAGATAAACAGGACAAACATAAGCGCCTTGTATCTGACCTCAGTGACAGGTCTATTCCTGCTCTCTATAGACCTGCGTTATTTTGTGCCTACCCCCGAGCACCAGTGCCCACGACCAACCTGACTGTCTCTTCTCCTTCACTTCAGCCTGCCACCAATAGGCTTCCTTCAGCCCCCTGAGCCCTCCACCTGATTCACCCATCCGCACTGGTGGCTGCTGAGCCAAGGTGACAGGCCCACCCCGGGACACGCAAACTCTACCTGCCTGTCTGCCTGCCCAGTACAAGGTCTGTCTGCCCGCCCAGTACTAAGCCTGTCTGCCCACGCAGTACCAGGCCTGTCTGCCCGCCCAGTACCAGGCCTGTCTGCCCGCCCAGTACCAGGCCTGTCTGCCCGCCCAGTACCAGGCCTGTCTGGCCGCCCTGTACCAGGCTTGTCTGCCCTCCCAGTACCAGGCCTGTCTGCCCGCCCAGTACCAGGCCTGTCTGGCGCTCCTCGGCTCGGCAGTGACAGTGGAGGACCTAGTTCACTGTGAGGACCTAGTTCACTGTGACCGCTTTAACCTTGTTGATCACACGCACTTTACACCTTTTAATAATTCTAGGCATTGGCTTCATAATAGACTGCAACCTCCCATAACCGTGTCTTATTATTCTGGGAGAAAGTGGTAACTTTGAGTCAGTATGCTCCTGACTATTATACAGACTATTATACATACTATACTATTGAATACTTTTTTCAGGAGGTATATTCAGCACACGTGGGCCTTCACAGGTTCAGAATCACCTTTATTAGCCAAACGCATTTACGTGCATGGGATTTTGAAGTCAAGATTAACAGATTTATACAAACTAAACATATACAGTGTATAAAAAGATAGACGTACCACAAATCCACATTTATGCTGTGAAGTCTAGCTGGGAACTACAGGCTACACTTTTAATACATGCTGTATTTACACCGTGTACACTAGCTGAGAACTACAAGCTACATGTTTAACAATAGAGGTCTATAGTATATTGACATAATTTATAATAATATATATTTTTTAAACGCAATATTCAATAATGACAAAGCGAAAACGTTTTTTAGTAATGTGTGCCAATTTATTGAACATTGAGAAACTAAAATATCTCATGTACGTACCCTTTGCTAAGACACTCCAAATTGAGCTCATTGTGTTTGATAGAAATAATCTGTGAAAGGTGATCAAAAAATGTGAAAGTTCCCAATAGAACAGTGGGCTCCATTTGTGAAATTGAAATAATTTGGAACCACCAAACACCAGGAAAGAAAGCCTTCAGTCAGGGAGGGGTACAAAAACCTGTCCCTGTAACAGAGCTTCAGAGTTTCTCTACAGATGTTGGAGAAAGTGCCAGAAGGACAACCATCTCTGCAGAACTTCATCAATCCCAGATTTGAAACACATTGAACATCTGTAGGGAGACCTGAAGATCGCAGTTCACTGACACCCTCTCTAATGTGACAGAGCTTGAGCTTAAGACAATCTGCAAGGAAGAATGAGAGGAACTGCAAATTTCCAGATGTGCAGAGCTGGTGGATGCATACCCAAGAAGACTAGAAGCTGTGATCGCTGCCAAAGACACTTCTATAAAGTACTCAATAAAGGCTCTGATTATTTACATGAGTACGAGATATTTCAGTTTACTTTCAGTAGATTGGCAATATATTCTGAAACATGTTTTCCCTTTGTCATTATGGCCTATTATGTGTAGACCGATGGCCAAAAAATAAATACTTTTATCAACTAGGTCTATAACATTATAAACTAGGTCTATAACATTATCAACTAGGTCTATAACATTATAAACTAGGTCTATAACACAGGAAAATGTGGAGAAAAGCAATGGGGTCTGATTACTTTCTGAAGGCACTGTATTTGTCAGGTGCACATGTAAAGTATGATTAGAGAGGAATGTGCAGTTTTAGGATCGTATTGTAAAGTGCGTTGTCCACGAATCACATGATGATCATGAACCAGATGGCAGTTTGGTGAGAGCCATTGGACGAGGGCTGAATCTGTTCAGATGGTGGGGAGGCTTAAGTTGCAATTGACCTGAATCGATTGCCAGAGAAGGCTGTTTGGAATAGGGGGCAGAAAGAGTCGATAATGATCCGTCCCGCACTCTTCCTTTCCCTAGAGTCATGCAGCACCTCAATGGAGGACCGATGGAAGACAACGGCCTGATAATCTGTTTCAAGTTCACACTTGGACTGAGCATTCCCAAACCACACGGAGATTGAGAATGCGCGGATGAACTCGGTGTACAAAGAGCGGGGCATGCAACCCTGCGGCACTTCTTTGCTAAAAGGCAGAGAGTCTGAAAGGAGTTTCCCCACTTTAGCACGCTGCTTCATGTTGGTCAGGGAGTCAACAGTCCACTGACAGGTGATGTCACATACATACAACTAGCAGACTTTGTCTTGTAGTAGTTTTGGGATGATGATGATGGACGCAGAGCTGAAGTCTGCGAAACGTGTTGACGGCTTCTTCTGGAGACCCCTCGGCTCCTGTAAGCCAACTGAAGGGTTTCAAGTAGGGGCACCTCACATTTAAAAGAGACAGAGATGAGCGCTAAAGATCTTTTCTTTGGGACGGGAATGACGCTGGATGATTGTAAACAGCAGGGAACAGTGCATAGTTCCAGTTGTTAGCTCAAGATGTCAGTTGTTAGCTGATCAGCGCGTTGCTTCAGTGTTGCCGGGTAGATGTGTTCTAGGCATCCAGGTTGAGAGCTATAGAGAAACCATTTTGTCTCATGTAGTGCGTGCATTGTTTTGTGGCAGCCACTGCCCACAGCCATTAAAATGCAATCAATATGATCACTGCTCATTCTCTAACAAGCTGTTGGAAAGCATTATTTTACCCAGGCAGCCTCATTTGGCTATAGCTTTTGGCTGTCTGCAGCAGGTCTGTTGCATGGACCCTCTGAGTGCCTTTACTCATGTGCCATAGTATGACCCTTGAGTTTCTCATCAACTCTGACTATCTACGAACAATTTTCTCTTTCGTTGTAAGATAATACCAATTGTGTACCGACTGGTCACACACTAGTTATGGGTCCGGGCGAGTATGTTTTACCACTTATCAGTTCTACCAGAAAACAAGACCTCTGTTTGACCATGAGATAACCGGTAGATCTAGCGCAGTAACAGAGCGGAAGCCTGTCAAGTGTCATACATCAACATCTCTTAGTTGAAAGCACAATAGTAAGAAGAAATGATAGAAGTAACGTGGATTCATGTCACTTGAGCCCACAGCAAAATGGAAAGGTCAATCCCCTTATGTCGTTGTGTCATTTTTGTGTTTTCCACTGAATTACTATTACAGTAGGCAGAACCGATGCGGGTGGCGAATGGAGGACTAAAGGTTACAGCAGATTGATGTTTGGTTTTTAAACTATAGTACACAGAGTGAGAAGAGCAACTGGTATTTTGTGTTTTAAAAGGATCAGTATGGAGAATTTATTCTGTGTGAATGCTAGGTGAATTGCAGCAACAACAGTTTGCATTCTACTCTCCTCAAATCATCTAGGTAAAATGCGTTTTGTAATGGAATTTTTTGGATACTCGATTTCTTTACATATGCAGATATAGATGGAAATTGACAACAGAAACCTAACATCCACCCAAGTTTCCATTGTAAAACAAATGTGCACTTGCGTCCTTGCTGCTACTTACTTTCCCCTACGTCAACCAACTTACAAAAGCTGAAAAAAAAATATTTTTCTATATTTTAAGATTTTATAGGAATTTAGATTGGGATGATACGTTACGTTACAGGAGATGCTATTACATTAGAATAAACACAAGTGATTATATATTATGAATTTGAACATGTCTCTCAGCGGAGGAGAGAAAGGGTGCAGCTTTTTCATTTGACAACAGAAACGGGTCTATTTTCTATTGGGCAATAGAGACTCTGCATTTGAGAGTTTTTTTGGCATGTATTACTGGAGAATAAATGTTGTGAAACATGTCCCACTATTACTGCAGATACAGTATATTATGGAAATGTTCTGATGTTACAATGCTGATAATTCTAGTGCCCCTTTGATATTCACCACCAGGCTAAACATTAAATATTAGACATGTGTCTCTCCCTGCTCTGTGTATTGGATTCTAGCAACTCTCCTTCCCTTCCTGTCTCCCAGCCAGACCTATTTGAGGTGCTGTCGCTTTAAGTTTAATGAAATCAAATGGATATTTCAACTGCAGGCCATTTATTTCAGAGGAGGTTGGCATTATGGGTAATTAATCTGAAAGTGCCATGATTAATCCAGCTACGTTCACCCCTGAGGCTAGCCTTAGTGTCTGGGTAAAAACTGTCTCCCCCAACAAATCCCCCCAAAAGCCTGTATTGCATATTTAAGTTTCTTAAGCCAGGAAATCACTACACAATCTTTTAAAGTCTGCGCTCGCACAACCTTTCACTCTGCAAAAATACAACATATTACCCTCTAACAAAGGAATTGTAGGGTGTGGACCTTGGAATGCAGCTAATGATTTAACATAAAGGAGTAGAATGTTCATTTGCTTCCTTGGTTGCATTCCATACATATATTGAACACAGAATTGACAAACATTTGCAAAGGAGCTCTTGGTGCTCGGATGGTGAAGTGAAGACTTGACGGGTCTTTTCACTTAGAATACACCAGTTTGGATGACAGGTGCCACTAGGCAAGAGAGGCTAGCCTACTTATTCAGTGGCATCAGAATATTGAAATGATAGGAAGGACGCCCCGACAGTGAAGAGAGACGGTTAAAATCATCACTTTCCCCCAACCACCCCCGTGTCGTCCAGATAGCGTCGTTTTTATCATGTTGAGCAACCCTGGAGCTGGCAAATTGATTAATGCCAGCCTTTCATCCCAGACAGCCCTCATGAAGATATCATCACTGCCAGGAAAGATGTATCCAATACTGAGGGACTTGACAATACAAGTCATCCTCTATAAATCTTCACCATCAAAGCGACCCTCTTATTAAAATACCCTTTTCGTCTACACATTATTCCACTTAATGGACAGGGTTATTATGTGCATTCCTTGTGTGTGTAGTGTGTAATTTATTAGAGAATATTGTGATCATTGATTTAATAAACTGTACTCCCAATTATCAAGTTTATTTTTTTTTTCAGAATTCAACCTGTAGCTTTAAAATGTCAACATTGCGTTGAGCTTTGGAACATTTTGAAGCCTTTCGTTTGACGTCTTTTGAGGATTGTCCTTCATGCCTGTCGTTGCAACTCCGTATTTACATCTGCGTCAGGGACGACGCTGCTTTTTGCTGGCCGCTCAGGCGTCTCGCAGCAGATAGCTGGTTAACGGTGCACCTCTGCCTGCCCAGTACCACATAAAAAGCTCCATGGGCTCAGGCTGGTTCAGACAGTCTGAAATTTACCCACCCAAGGTCAAAGCAAACTCGTCGGGGAGCTTTATATTATTTGGAGACTTCTTTTTAATGCATTGGAATTGGGTGGCTAAGTGTGCCTACTTGCCGTGCTCAGCATTGTTCACAGGCAGTCTGTAGTCATGTCAATACAACTGGCCCATTCTCTCACTTCGGCCCAGCTCTTTTGTCACAGCGAGAACTCTTCACCTTCCCTTTCTCTGTCTCCCTCCCACCCCTTTTCTCTTTTCTCTCTCCCGATCCCACCATCTCTATTCTTTCTCTTTCTTTCTCCCTCCTTTTTCTTGCCCTCTCTTTCCTGAGTAATGTCCTACCTCTGCCTTGCTGTCACCATGAGAGGTGGTGCTGGCTCTGCTCAGCTCTGTTCTTCCTTTTTTTTCATGCGTGTCCTTTCAGCCAACCAGGCAATCCCAGCTGAGATCTCTATCGACCATGATTTATCGGATATAGCTGCGTTTCTTCTCCCTCTCTCCCTACCTCTCTTTTTCTCGCTCTTCTCGCCCACACTCTGTTCCACTCCCCCTCTATCTCCCTCTCCCCTGATCACCCAATCAATTGAATCTTCTGGCATCTCCTTCACCCTCTTGCACCTTTTCATTGTCTCCATATCTCTATCTCTTGGTTCTATCCATCACAAGTTCCCCTTTCAACCCTTACTGGAGCCAGATGGGAACATCATTCAATAGCTATGCGTGTATGTATGTAAGTTTAGTATAGGTACGGTGCAACACATACCAAAAATGAATACACTGAGATGTGGATGAAGTGGAAAGAGTAAAAGATTAAAAGGAGCAGTACAGTTTGTTGACTCATGGGAATGTTAAAGGAACTCTCTGGCACATGGCCATCCCTTTGTAATCTCTTTCCAGTTAAAAATTACAACATTGCAAATGAATCATTGGTTGAGAAGACAAAATAAGAGTGATCTGATTCTAGCCAATTAAAACATAGAGAGCAGTGCATCCCCTTCCCCAACTCTTGAACCTCATTTTGACAGGGAAGTGATTAGTAAAAGAATATGGTGGAGGTCGCTTTTATACAAGACAAGAACACTTTTATAAGCAGTGTTTTTGGAGTAGCAATTTCAAAGGGGTTATCATGTGATCGCAATGCTCCTTTAATTGTGCAGGTAATCCTCTAAGAAAACCTATGTTCCCAAACCTCATGCTTTCATCATAATTTGTTAATGGACAAAATGTGTCTGTGTATCCCTTGGAGGATGGACAAAATGTGTCTATGTAAACCAATGGAGGCCAGAAATAAAGATGGTTAAAAATCTGGAGAATTGTATCCAAAAGGCTTATGCGGGAGCCTAGTGCCTATTTTAGGACTGATCATGAACAAAGATGTCCTAAATTGAAGTCAGAGCATTTGACTTCATCAGAAATGCATTGCACCTATAGGCACCTAAGTTTATACCCCGAATGGCAAAGAAATACTGTATATTAAAAACTACTGTACTATCATGAAGATCTCATAGCTTCACGTTTGCTTGTCTTTACAGTTCACGGCTCTGACATTCTTCTGAAATCCTCAAGACATAAATCTATTTCTACAGTGGTAATACATTAGCGATTTTGAAAATGACATGTAGTTTGTTCATATTTTTATGTATGCATTTTTAATATACATTTAAAATTCCTGTTATCTTTTCTGAAATTTTTCCCAAAAACAAACTTACCTCCAAAATGTAAACAGAGAACTGAGCGTATACCAAGCTTTTTATTTTCAAAGGCCATTACATTTTATTCAGTGTGTCATACTGATTTATTTTGTGTGACCCACAAAAATAACTTGGAAGACCTTGTTCACAAAGTGTAAAATTCTCAAAACGCTATTGCTCCAAGAAACCTGAACCGCTTTGTCAACGCTTATAATGTTAAGAAATCAGGCTTTTTATATGCTGCTATGTTAATTATATCAGAGAAAGACCCCAATGAACATTAATCGACGTGAAAAATCATCCTTGAAATGTGATTTATAGAATAAGAAAGTGATGTGATTTAATCACCAGAGCTCGTTTTAGCCCCCCTGGGCAGAGTGCCTGGACACCCTGTAGTTAAGGAACGGATACATGTGGTAATGCATGAGAGAGAGAGGACACTCGTCATTGAATTCTCACTGGAACTAAATTATTCAGTTGAAACAAGGACCAGCCGTTGCTTTCTTGGCCATGGGAGGTATTACCTGCATCTCTTACGTCCATGTATTGCTTGACTTTGCGTCTTTAATCAATCCAGAGCCTCTTTAGACTCTTTTTATCCCAAGTCCAATAGCACCTTTGTCCTCCCGATGTAACGGTTTTGACAGCTGGTCCGGCATTTCTATAGCTGGGTGTCTGTCATTTGGCTGTGAATCAGTAGCTTGGGATGTGTATTCTCACACAACCCATTTTCTGGCTTCTGTGTGTTTCTTTGCACTGTGGCTGCCTGCTCTCCCCTGCTCACACACCCCGCACTGTCTCCCTCTCTCCCTCTCTCTCCTGCTTGCACACACACTCAGACGCACGCACACACACACACACACACACACACACACGCACACAGACACACGGCTGTGCCTCGCTCTATCACAGTCTCTGACTATGCCTTCAGAGGAGCGGCGCTGCGTTTCCTCGTCGGTGTGCCCGTAGCGGCCAGCCCAGGCTGTTATTTCTGATCCCAGGCTGCCCCGGGTTTTTCAGCCGTCTGCGATTCAGGGAGTCGATGCTCAAGCCGCTGCTCCAGTTTTAATTAGCCCGAATACCGCGGCGGCAGCAACCGGTCGGCGTCTCCACAGCCCGACCACAGAGTCACCACAGGAGGGGATTTACTGCCACCGTCCACGTCCAGCTACACGGAATATTAGGTTGAGTATCCGCAGGACGCCAGCTGCATTTGTTGGGAAGCGGACCGGAGAAGACGGAAGGAAAGGAGAGCCGAAGGAGAACGCAGCAGTAGCGGGTGATGGGGATGCAGCGATAGGGACTTGGGAAGCAGGAGGTGGATGAGAGGGGCTGGAATTCTGCTTCTGGAGAGCTGACTGCCTGCCGTCCCACATCCACTGGTTTGTCTCATGGTGCTCCCACCGTGGCAGAGGTGGACATTCAGAGAGGTTTGCGGCGTCTGTGCGAGCGCATGAGAAGTCACTGGAATATTTATTTATTTATCTTCTGGATTTTTCTCTCTTTTTTTTTTTTTTTTTTTTACCGCGCCGCTGCAGATATCCCTCCCCTTCTCTCTCCCCCCGTTCCTCTCTCCCTCTCTCCTCTGGCTAGAGAGAAACGAGAGCTGTATTCTAAATCTCCCTCCATCAGCTTCTTAATGAAATTATCCGGTTTCTCGTGGGGAGGTGTCTTATCTGCTCTTCTGCGGTGAAGGGGCTGTCGTCTTAGGGGGTAGTCGTCCCTTTTGCCCTCCCCTCCACCCGGTTTGTGGGTGAGAGGAGCCTCCTCCTTGGGCTAACGGCACCTGGAGCTACCAGCTCCGCATTCTTTTATCAGAGTTCCATAACTGAAATGTCTAGTTCCAAACCACTCATGGATTTAGCATTGTGTCATCTAAATGCCTTTTGACAGCCATTTTGGAACCTGGAGGCTTACTTTTTGTAGATCTTCTCGTGGGATGACTGCACACCACGCCTTGGCATTTACTTCTCAGTCCAACAAACATTTGAACACATCTCGACATGTTTTGAACAAACAGAAATAGGATTCTTACTCTGGGATTTCATCATCAGAATCACCAACTGGATTTGGTCTTTTGGTTCACTTACCTTACCCGCGTGCTCAGCAGTGGTTACCTTCAACCACCTGGTCATATCCTCTGTCTTAACATCACCCAGTCCCCGGGATTATGGAATCGACAAGCTTTGCAGCCCGCTGAGATGTCCTGTCTTCGTGGGTTGGGATTGAGGGTGGCCCTCGGGGGGCCCTGCGTCCATCTGGAGGTGATGGTGGTGCGGAGTAGACTCCCAGCGGGAGGCCCTGAGCTGGGCCAGGGTTCAGGTTGGACAGGCCTTGGTTGCTGGTGGAGGCTGGCGTTGTCATTAGCCTTGCTGGCTGCACTGCCCACCCAGGCGGGGACTGCCCGCGTGTCTTCCAGTTTAAGCACCACCCATCATGTCCACCATTTCCACAATAAGCATGGCACAGTGCCTATCGCTATCAACAGGATGCCATTCCTCACCCGAGGAGGCCATGGTAAGGATCTCAAGGTCCACTCTACAGTAGGGCTCTTCACAGTCTGCTGTCTCTTGAGTCTTCTCCATTTCCATATTGTTACAGAATTATTTAGCTAAAGGTATAGAATAGATGAAGGGCTTGTAATATAGGCTGACTTATCTTTACCTCTGTGCTTATTGGACCATGTTATACTCACTGTATGAGTTGGTTTAGTGGTATTAGTTGTTTTAGTTGTATGTGGATGTTAAAAGGAATGGATTGGTGTAATTGTTTAGGTTGGTTTACAGGTGTGGGTTGGTTTAGTGGGATATATTTATTTAATAGTATGAGTTTGTTTATTGGTATAGGTTGAATTTGTGGTATAGATTGATTAGTGTTAACAATGGTTCAGTGGTCTGGATTAGTTTAGTAGTACAGGTTGGTTAAGTGATAAAGATTGGTTGAGTGGTAACAGTTGGGTCAATGGTATGGGTTGGTTTAGTGGTAAAGGATTTGTTTAGTGGTATGGGTTGGTTTAGTGGTAAAGGTTAGTTAAGTGGTATAAGTTGGTTGAGTGGTATGAGTTGGTTTAGTGGGTAGGAGAATTTAGTACTTTGAATTGGTTTAGTTATAGGGTTGGTTGGTTGAGTGGTTAAGGTTGGTTGAGTGGTAAAGATTAGTTTAAAGGTAAGGGTTGGTTGTGTGACATTTCCTCAGGTAGGCAATTGTTTGCACGGCTGTGGTGTTTGTGAGGACAGAGCTTGATGTCACATTGTGTGATGGATCCCTCATTAACTGTGCCGTGTGTGAACCAGCCGTAGCCTCTCTGCATCAGTGAACTTTTTCATGTGCTCATCAGTCTTGGTTGCCCTTTTCCCATGGCTCTGACTGCCTGCCGCTTCCAGAGAATAGCTCATCCTGTTAAGCCATTCAGTAAATTTTGATGCTATGAGCTCTATAAAGCGACGTGTGGATTTTGTGTGGATTTCAAGAGTGCATATCAATGTAATGGGGGGATTAGAAAACTGTCAGTCCATGGTCATGTGAGCTCAGTTGGTAGAGCTCCTTGGTAGGTGTGGTGATATATTCAATTCCCCGGGGTGGCCATTATCAAAACCTACTAATATTTATGCACTCAAAAGTATAAGTCTCTCTTGATATGTGTAACTGCTAAATGACTTCAATGTGAAGGTTACACATCCACAGATCCACTGCATCACAAAATGAATTGGTCCATCAACATGCTGTTTGAACACGGTTCTTTCAAAATGTTCTCACATACAATAAGCTTTGATAAACAAAAATGTCTAAAATTCCTTTTCCTGATTACAGTATTTATTTGTCATGTTGACTCTAAAGTTGAAACACAACAAAATAGACAGCTGCGATCCATGCAATGACTTGTTTAGTTAAGATTAGTAAAGATGTTTGACCATTTGTCTGCACTTAGCTGAGAGGTGTTGACTTGTCCTCCATCTAAATACCAAATAAAACGGGACTAATGAGACTGCTTTCCCCGGGGAAACTGAACATGCTATATCCCTGGAATAGTGCCTGTCCAACCTCCTCCTCCTGATATCTAAAACTCACCTTATTTCCTATAAAACGACTCACTGAATTTTTTCTAGGGCTCTTATCTTCAAATAGCAGGCCGAAGAGTTGGGGGAAAAAAAGCTGTACGTGTGATGAATTACATCGGTGCCATTACAGGCAAATCTTCCACCATCAAACATTACAACTGCATGGCAACACATCATAAAGCAAAGCAATACTCAATGATTCGGGAATTCCCACAGCTCTACGTGTGATTACTTGTGCGGCTCCAAACCTCATTGCTCTTTGCTGTTTGGAATGGTCTGCTATCCAGTGTGTTCTCCCATCGCATGAAAACATTTTCGTGAAAAGCTCAGTACTGTTATCCTCTCAAGTTGAGTCTTGAAAAGTGTTGAAAACAAGGCTTCTTGGACCATGAGTGGAATGGCGATCAGAGGCACTACAGCGTAGTCCCCCTCCATTTCAGTACCAGTGGACGCCACAACCGTTACCCGGAAGAGCGCTCTCCTTCAAGTGCGTTGGTCCCGGCTACCTGTTGCTCACAATATAGCTCAGTATTAATATTATGGTTTTTTTGCTCTGACTGTGGACCTGACTGTATGTCAGTTAACCTCACGTACTAGGTACACCGAATGATACAGACCGCTGTCTGGATGATGATGCCAGACTGGGCAACAGCAAGGCACTTATTTCAGGCATTGTGTGTAGCTGTTGAACAACGAGAAGCCCCAACGCTGCCATCCATGTGGTCACCTGTGCTGAATTTGTTCCTTCGCAGCCCCTCCTCAGCAGCCGAGGTCGATGCGGTGATGTGCAGACTTGAGGCGTTCCATGACATTGTCCCTCCGGCATCGTCCTTAAGGTGCAGAGGCAATCCAAGTGAACGTCCCCTTTACCCACCGCGCCCCACACCTCTTTCCGTCTTATCCTTCGATCCTTCGTTTCTCCGCTGCCTGTTTCCCCGGAAGCGCCCTTGGATGGTGAGCTCAGTCCAGTGCTCCTCCCTCTTCACCTCCCCCCCACACCCCACGCACCTCATTAGGATGCAGAGAGGAGCCCCTCGATGCCCAACGCGAGGATGAAAGCCGCTGTTTGATGAGCGCATTAGCCCGCGCCTGTCCCTGTTTGTTCAGCCAGGCCCGCAGTCGTGCATGTCGATCATTGGTCTCCACGCCTGTCCAATCAGAGTTGGGGCATGAGAGGAGTAGCTACCAGAGCTCCTTGATGTACCCGCAGTCAGAATTGGGTGCTCTGGGAACGCATTAACCAAGCACCGCGGGTAGTCAGTCACATTCACAGCTCCCCAATGTATTTACTCACCCTTGTTGATGGGTTGTCCAGAGGTTTGATATCACTCCATACTGGTCAGAGCCACAGAAGCAATGCAGCTACATCACCATCTTTACACCATTTTTGTTTTATTTTGTCCAAAATGTTGTTCTTTGCCTAGCTTTTATTGTCCTGGCTGTTGAAGTCCCCGTTATTATAGTCCCCGTTATTATAGTCCCCGTTGTTATAGTCCCTGTTGTTATAGTCCCCGTTATTATAGTCCCCGTTATTATAGTCCCCGTTATTATAGTCCCTGTTGTTATAGTCAGTATGTTGCTGAGCAGTACTCTTCCTACCTCTCACCAAGGGAGTATATGGCAGTGAATGGCACAATCAGATATATTAAAAGTGTTCTTAAATAAATTATTTGATTTATAAAACATTTTTACACAACAGTAGTTTTTTTTATATGAACAAGACTTGCATGTGTTTCGCCTCACAGCAAAGCAAGAGTTTCTTGTTGCTAGTGTGATTACAAAATTGTATTTACATATTATGTCAAGGTTATTTAAATGAAATTGTTTTCACCCTAATTGTTGTAGTCTAAATAGGCTCATAGTCACTATGAATTGTTGTTTTCAAAAATACAGATAGAACATTGGAATAGATCAGTTACAGCAGCTATGGAGGGAGGATGATTACTGATGACCCATTTTACCCTGTTAGGTTTAAGAAGAAACTAGATTGTTTATGTGTTGGGATATCCATTAGCTATACTATAGACTACACTGTTCCATTCTGGCTCTTTTAAAGGTGCATATAGATCCCCAGGTATCTAAACAATTCAAATTGTGATAAGATATGTAAACATTATTCTCAGCTTTAAGTAAGTACTATAAATAGATTAATGATTACTGCTATTGTGTTACAGTGTAATGTGCCGTTGCCCATTATCCTTTCCTTAAAGTAGAGCACTCAGTTCCAGTGCTTGACTCTGGTTGGTCTCCTTGTCTCCTAATTGCCATCTGATGTAGTGTATGGTAATGGATTAAGTCCTTCTGAGTTATCAAGAGGAAAGAGTAAAGGAACACTCCACCTCACTCTAAAACACCAACACTTGATTTAAAGTGTTGCTTATGGGACATTTATTTGAATTCCTTTGTCTACATCTAACTAGACTTCATAAAATCCTAGATAATCTATTTTTCAGAGCCTACATTTTTAAAATATAATGACATTTTAGCTGATAAATGAAATGCAAACACTGCTGACAAGTCAATCAACAGTGCAGCAATGTATTTTTATTCATTTTGTCATCATTAAAGTTTTCATAATTACATGTGGATCAAGACTCATGCCAATGATCATTAGTGACACTGTTTATGATGATAGCACCTTATATAGAATTTGTAACATTACAATGAATGCACTGAATCGTAAGCATTTAAAGGTTAACCTAGCACCACATTTGGGTCATTTCGCTCTCTAAATGTAATCCATTAAAGTTAGTTATTAACTGTCCGAATTTTAAGTAGTAAAGTCACTTTTGTATCACCTCAACTTGCTAATGTGATCTCATTACTTTCTATTACTTTTAGATTACTTTCCTATTAACCAATGTCTTCATTTGCAATTTTCACTCAGCTAACATATGTAGTTGTTTTAATATGGATCATTTTGCAGTTTGATATTGCATTTTACAATCTGTAAAGGTATACCCAAAATATAGATTTGGTTTTATCACACTTAAATTTGCCTTTACTGTTATTGTGCATTGAAATGCATCTAAATGTATCATAGCAAAATAGATGAATATATTATTAAGATCTGCATTTTCTAAATCTGAGATATATAAGACAAATCAGGAATAGAATATTTTTCTTCTGATCACTCTAGCCTTAATGCTTTACAGCACTAATTACCCCATTTGCATGTCCACCATTTTACCACTTTCATGGCATATCTAACTGATAGATTCCTTGTGTGCCATTGTAAAGCAAAACTACAAAAGGTGGCATGCTACTGACTTCCCCAGACTCTCTAATTTCAACAATATGTAACTTACTTAATCGTTTTTTGTCTGATTGACTGGATCATGATTTTGAGACTTTTGTTTGGAGCCTCTTACTTTGATCAAACAATAGATAGAGTAATCTAGGTTATATGATGTCACCGGAAAATTGTACATTTAGGCTTACTTTTAGGTGTGTTTATGTGTATTTCAGACTACATTAAGGTAAAAATCCTGTGTAGATGTCAACCTTTTATACATAAGTTCATGTCCATGTCACACATTACATTACATTGCACATTACAATATATTGCATTACAGGTAGAAACAACTTTAATACAATTACCAGTTTCTGTATACTTGTTATGATACCGGCTTTCACAAATATTTCTATAGGTATTCAGCGAAAACATCCAAATATATTACTTGAGTAACTCTACTGTGTGGGGATAGAAGCGTCCTTCTTCTATCCCCCATGCCTGCATACCATTGACCTCTTTACCACATTTATTGAGCAGTTTGTCAGCCATTTTAGCTTGGACCGGTTCTGAACCAGAAACAATAAAAACAAATGGCAGAATTGGAATATAAAGTCTATATATGAACTTCTTGACAAGATGGTCATTTATCCCTATTTCCCAGCTCAGACTCAGTCAGTCCAGTGACCCACCAGCCTAAACCAATTTTCCTACACAGGCCAGCACTGCTACCTAAGTGTCATTCCCAACACCCACACGCCAATACCCTAACTTTGATTCTGATATGATACAGGTAATATGATACAGGTAATATGAGACAGACCTTTTGTCCATTAAAATAACATCAGATTGATCAGGAATACAGTGTAGACATTGTTAATGTTGTAAATCACTACTGAATCTGGAAACATGTTTTTTCATGGAATATCTACATAGGCGTAGAGAGGCCCATTATCAGCAACCATCATTCCTGTGTTCCAATGGCATTTTACATTTGCTAATCCAGGTTTATCATTTTAAAAGTCTAATTAATCATTAGAAACCCCTTTTGCAATTATGTTTGCATAGCTGAAAACTGTTGAGCTGGTTAAAGAAGCAATAAAACAGACCTTTAGACTAGTTGAGTATCTGGAGCATCAGCAATTGTGGGTTCGATTACAGGCTCAAAATGGCCAGAAACAAATAACTTTCTTCTGAAACTCATCAGTCTATTCTTGTTCTGAGAAATAAAGGCTATTCCATGCAAGAAATTGCCAAGAACTTGAAGATCTCATACAACGCAGTGCACTATTCAGAACAGAACAGCGTGAACTGGCTCTAACCAGAATAGAAAGAGGAGTGGAAGGCCCCGGTGCACAACTGAGCAAGAGAAAAAATTACATTACAGCGGAATACTGGAAAAAAGTGTTATGGACAGACAGATCTAAGTTTGAGGTGTTCAGATCACAGTAAAGAACATTCGTAAGACGCAGACCAAATGAAAAGATGCTGGCGAAGTGATTGACAACATCTGTCAAGCATGGTGGAGGCAATGTGATGTCTGGGGGTGCTTTTGTGGTGGTAAAGTGTTAGATTTGTACAGGGTAAAAGGGGATCTTGAAGAAGGAAGGCTATCACTTTGCAACACCATGCCATACCCTGTGGATGGCGCTTGATTGGAGCCAATTTTCCTCCTACAATTTGGGACAATGACCCACATTTGGGACAATGACCCAGATTTTTTGGGACAATGACCCAAAGCACAGCTCCAAACTATGCAAGAACTATTTAGGGAAGAAGCAGTCAGCTGGTATTCTGTCTATAATGGAGTGGCCAGCACAGTCACCAGATCTCAACCCTATTGAGTGTGGTATGTAAGAATTGGCTATCAAGCCAATCCAACTTGTGGGAGGTGCTTCAGGAAGCATTGGGTGAAATCTCTTCAGATCACCTCAACAAACTGACAACTAGAATGCCAAAAGTCTGCAAGGCTGTAATTGCTGCAAATGGATGATTCGTTGACAAAAATAGTTTGAAGCACACAATTATTATTTCAAATAAAATCATTATTTTTAACCTTGTCAATGACTATAATTTCCTAATTATTTTTGCTATATTTCTTTTGAATAGGAAATACAGCAAAAAAAAAGTGAACAGCATTCAGTTACTCCCCATCACGGATGTAACTTGCGGCATGCAATTACATCCGTCAGCTACATTAGTAATTACAATTCAGGGGACATATGAGAATCTGCTAGGAATGGTATTCAAATGGTCATTATTTGCAGCATTAGTGCTGGGTTGTGATTCTCTGTGGTGTGAGCAGCAGTGGTGTTCAGAATTGACCTGTTGCTTGTTACATCTCTCTGCCTTCTCTCTGAAATGGAAAGGCCTGGGGCTTGTTTGGAGGGGGAAAAAACTGTAGAGACAGAGCAAGACACAGAGAGAGTGAGTGAGAGACCTTGGATATTTGTGTGTGGGTTTTTAGTCAACCTGGTGAAAAGAGACCATGCTGTGATCTCTGATGGGTGAACAAAATGTCTTGATATTCAGATCCATACTCTTCCAATGGCATTTCACTACCACCCATGAATTTCCTGGAAGTGTTTTTTTGTTTGTTTTTTATGCGAAAATCACATATGATCCTAAGCAAAACATATTTTTTTCCTGGCTGTAAATGGGTTCCTTTCTGAGGCCTGAGAGCTGCACATACATTTATAACCTGCAGGTAATAAGGAGTAATGAACATAGACTTGAACAAGGCTTTTAGAATTAGGCTCTAACATTTGAGTCTGATTTCTTAAAGCATTTTAGTGTGAGGCTGTAAGTGTGTGGAACATTGAGTCTGATTTCTTAAGGTTTTTTGTGTGAGGCTGTAAGTGTGTGGACTGTTGAGTCTGATTTCTTAAAGCGTTTTAGTGTGAGGGTCTAAGTGTTTGGATTGTTGAGTCTGATTTCTTAGTGTTTTACTGTGAGGTTGTGAGTCTGTGGAACATTGAGTCTGATTTCTTAAGGTTTTTGTGTGAGGCTGTAAGTGTGTGGATTGTTGAGTCTGATTTCTTAAAGCGTTTTAGTGTGAGGGTCTAAGTGTGTGGATCGTTGAGTCTGATTTCTTTAAGCGTTTTAGTGTAAGGGTCTAAGTGTGTGGATCGTTGATTCTGATTTCTTTAAGCGTTTTAGTGTAAGGTTCTAAGTGTGTGGATCGTTGATTCTGATTTCTTAAAGCGTTTTAGTGTGAGGGTCTAAGTGTGTGGATCGTTGACTCTGATTTCTTAAAGCGTTTTAGTGTGAGGGTCTAAGTGTGTGGATCGTTGAGTCTGATTTCTTTAAGCGTTTTAGTGTGAGGGTCTAAGTGTGTGGATCGTTGATTCTGATTTCTTAAAGCGTTTTAGTGTGAGGGTCTAAGTGTGTGGATCGTTGAGTCCTGGCAGTGCCCAGGGTGATGCGGATTATATACTTCCTCACAGGGCAGCTGAGTGGAAGAATGAAAATGGCAGGGCTGTTGCAGTCTGAAAAGGTAAAAATACCTGAAGGGAATCTTCATTGTGGGTCTATTGTTTAGGAACACAAATGCATAATCTGATTTTAGAGCCATGAATGCATTTCAGCAGCCCACACACCATTAGTTGGTACTGCGTCGATACAGGTTGATGTGAATGCTGCTTTTGTTAGAAACCGCAGTGACGTGAACACAGGGACCTTTCCCAATCTTTCCTGATCCTCTGCATCAGCTTTGTTACCCACACATTGGTCCCCAGACAGAGTTAAGAATAGCCCAGCATTCAACAAGACTTACCTCTCCTACTGAAGGAGAATGCCAGGACACACTTGCATAGTCAGTATACCTTGCCCACCTCAATGCTCTCATCTCTCCTCTTTCATCACACACACACACACACACACACACACACACACATAGAATCAAACATCAAAGGCTCCTACTTTCCTCATAGTAGCAGCTGCAGGAGTTCTGGGGGGGGGGGCAAGAGGTAATTAAATGAAAATATACAAAAACATCAAAGTGTAAAAAAAAATAAAGCACATTTAAGTGATTCTTTTAGTTGGTCAATCCAAATGGCAAGATTTAAAGTGGAAAAGATTCGGAGAAAATCTGTAGACTTTACGGCTTTTTATTGAAGGGCCTTTCCTCTTCTTCCTGCTCAGATTTCATTGTCAGGGTCCGGGGGGACTGTTGCAGCTAGCGATGTCGTGGGGAAAATAATTTAATAAAGACATTACAGACCATGCAAGGAACAATAAATATGAATAGCATGATTCACCCAGTAAGAAGCCTGCTCTAGCAAGCTGTTGCAATAAATGAGCCCCTGTGCAATTTTTTTTTTGTGTGAAATCTTTACACTTTCTATTAAACCACTTTAGGTTAAAAAAAAAGATGTGAGCCTCCTAGTAACTGGTAACAGCTCCTACTACCATCATGGGAGATGAGAAACCTCCTCCAGAGCAATCCCTCTAGGATTATACAATTTCACAGATGAACGAGTACACTGCAAGCACAACCAGTAATAACACTATGATGTTGGTGGTTCAAGTGTGATTAGGGCTGGCACAATTACTGCAGGCTATAACAGTGTAACTGACGGTTAGGGAGGAAAATAAAACACCTTGTCATAACTTTTTTGGTTTGTTTCTGACTGAAGACAGGGCAGGTCAGTATACTGTGCAAATATCACCCAGCACACTAGCTCTGGTCTGGGGCAAGCAATGTGGCTTCCGCATCTAGTTGAACTAGCTAACTAGCTGTGATTCTGGTACACACATTACATTAGCTAACTGACTGGTACATACTTTCTTACTTGTTAGGACACGCTAGCTAGTACAAACCCAGTTAGAAAATGTGTCTTTAAAAAGTCCCTGGATAGTGCAGTGGTAAAATCTCTGCCTTGAAGTTGGCTGCATCAGTGCAAGACCAGGGTTTGAACCCTGCCGTGGCCCTAATTGTGATTAATTGTAATGCATATAAGGTGTTCTAGAATTCTTTACAATGGGATCATACTTTTCATACATGTTACATTCTAATCATTTTGCAGACACACTTACGGACCCTAGAAAGAGTAAATTCTGCTTTCGCAGGAGCTAGTTGTGATCCAGATAAATGAAAAAAAATAATTCAGAGCAACTGGAATTCATCTGAAACAGTAAATTAGCCTAATGCAAAGATATTTCACTGTCATTTAGATAACACAATGATTCCTAACTCTTCATTGCTTATTTTCTCACATTAATAGAAATTTACTGCTGAATGAGGATGCAGGGTTTTTTTCATTTTAGTTTGCACTTTTACATGCAACCAAAATAATTTCTGGCTTAAAAATATAGTGAAACTCTATTATTCCACTATTTATGCACACATATAGACGGGTGACAAATTAAAGGAAAAAACAACGTACAGTGTCTTAGTAAAGTGTTGGGCCACAAGCCGTCAGAACAGCTTCAATGCACCTTGGCATAGATTCAACCAGTCTCTGGAACTCTACTGGAGGGATGGAACACCATTCTTCCAAAAGATTCTCCCTCATTTGGTGTTCTGATGATGGTGGTGGAGAGTGCTGTCTAACACGTCAATTGGGTTGAGATCTGGTGATTGCGAAGGCCATTCACATAATTTTCATACTTATCAAACCATTCAGTGAACCCTCGCGCCCTGTGGATGGGGGCATTGTCATCCTGGAAGAGACCAAATAATGAACCCTCATTCAAAGTCACTCAGATCTTTTCCTCTTGCCATCTTGATCCAAAATCATTTATATACATGCCACAGAGTATGATAGGACATTATATTGCTTAATTGTATCAAGAAGTACACCTGTATGGAAGCATCTACACTTCCGGTGTGCCTGAGAGAAAGGTCACATTGACAATGCCTCCGCATTTACTACGTAGTTTTTTTGTTTACTATTGTTTTTATTTGTGTTCATGCTGCACTGTTGCTCATACAGTATGATAGACAAGCACTTTTGGATATTTGTTCATCACTGAACACAGACTTTTACACTACTCACCGGAGCGACTGCTGCAATTCTTCTGTTCTGCCGCCGATCTGTTTACCAAAACGCCGACGGAAGAGAAAGAGGAGGGGCAAACGGTGTTCTATGCAGATCACGGATGACATACTGTAATCTGCCATTACCGACCCTTCTACTCCCAAATGTTCAATCCCTGGACAATAAAATAGACGAACTACACACACGGATTAACTTTCAGATGGATATTTCAAACTGCTGTGTGCTAGCGTTCATGGAATCATGGCTGGATCCTACAATGCCAGACTCGTGCGTCACCCCTGCTGGCCTTTCTATCTAAAGGTAGGACAGAACGTCGAAGTCAGGTAAACGTAAGGGCGGAGGGGTCTGCATTATGGTTAACTCTCGCTGGGGAACGGATGTGGCAGTGCTATCTACACATTGTTCACCAGACCTGGAGCTACTGTCTGTAGAGATACGGCCCTTCTACCTTTCGCGGGAATTCAGCTCAACTATTATCACAGCAGTCTATATTCTGCTGCTGCTAAAACGCGCGCACAGGAAGACCTATATGGAGTAATAAATGGACTAGAGGACGCCCACCCTGATCCAACTCCTATTGTTGTTGGGGATTTTAATGGAGCAGATATGAGGGAAGTTTTACCAAAATACCACCAGCACATCAACTTTCCTACCGGGGGCAATCAGACTCTTGACCATTGTTATTCCCAAATACGGAATGGTTACAAACCCCTGCCCTGCATTCGGGAAGGCAGACTACACCTCAATTTTGCTCCTCCCATCCTATAAAGAATGCCTCAGACAGTTTCTCAGACAGTTCAACGCTGGAATGAGGAATCCATTACCGCTCTACAGGACTGCTTTGAAACAACGGATTGGCAGATGTTCTGTGATGCAGCCGACGGGGACATTGATGAATACACAGACTCTGTCTCAGCATATACAGTTGTGCTGAAAAGTTAGCATACCCTTGGAGAATTGGTAATATATGTACCATTTGTAAAGAAAACATGAGTGAGCAGGCAAAACACATATATTTTATTTCTTATGGGATTCACATTCAACTGTAGGTCATAACAGAATGGCACAATCATAAAACAAAACATGGCAACAAAGAAAAAAATGACTGACCCCTGTTCAAAAGTCTGCATACCCTTAGTTCTTAATACTGTGTATTGCCCCCTTTAGCATCAATGACAGCGTGCAGTCTTTTGTAATAGTTGTCTATAAGGCCCCTAATTCTTGCAGGTGGTTTAGCTTCCCATTCGTCTTGGCAAAATGCCTCCAGGTCATGCAAAGTCTTTGGTTGTCTTGTATGAACCGCACGTTTGAGATCTCCCCAGAGTGGCTCGATGATATTAAGGTCAGGAGACTGTGATGGCCACTCCAGAACCTTCACCTTTTTCTGCTGTAACCACTGGAGGGTCAACTTGGCCTTGTGCTTAGTGTCATTGTCATGCTGGAAAGTCCAAGTGTCCCATGCGCAGCTTTCATGCAGAAGAATGCAAATTGTCTGTCAGTATTTTCTGATAACATGCTGCATTCATCTTGCCATCAATTTTCACAAGATTCCCCGTGCCTTTAGAGCTCACACAACCCCAAAACATCAGTGAGCCTCCACCATGCTTCACAGTGGGGATGGCATTCTGTTCACTATAGGCCTTGTTGACCCCTCTCCAAACGTAGAGTTTGTGGTTGTGACCATAAAGCTCTATTTTGGTCTCGTCACTCCAAATTAATGTGCCAGAAGCTATGAGGCGTGTCAAGGTGTTGTCGGGCATATTGTAACCGGGCTTTTTTGTGGCATTGGCGCAGTAAAGCCTTCTTTCTGGCAACTCGTCCATGCAGCTCATTTTTGTTCAAGTATTGTCGTATTGTGCTCCTTGAAACAACCACACCGTCTTTTTCCAGAGCAGCCTGTATTTCTCCTGAGGTTTCCTGTGGGTTTTTCTTTGTTTCCCAAACATTCTTCTGGCAGTTTTGGCTGAAATCTTTCTTGGTCTACCTGACCTTCGCTTGGTATCAAGAGATCCAATTTTCCACTTCTTGATAAGTGATTGAACAGTGCTGACTGGCATTTGCGAGGCTTTGGATATCTTTTTAAATCTTTTTCCATATTTATAAAGTTCCATTACCTTGTTATGCAGGTCTTTTGACAGTTCTTTTTTGCTCCCCACAACTCAGTATCTACCCTGCTCAGTGCATCCATGTGAGAGCTAACAAACTCATTGACTATTTATACACAGACACTAATTGCAATTATCCTTTTATCTGCCACACGTCTGTATTGTGGCCACGTACTGGTACTGCAATGCAAACACTTGACAATGTGCTCATTTAATGCATTCTCATTACTCTCTTCACTACCTGTCCTGCCATGCCTTTATCCTCCTGTCTCTAAAGATACACTCTTTAATTGCACCTCTTTGTGAAAGATCACTTGACCGCATTGAGGCTTAATCAGACACGGTGTCGTAAACGGTTCAGGCACCTGCCGTGATTGCAGGAGACACCAGAGCTACTCCAATCAAATGCTGAGTTGGTTGGAACCAGACATGTATTGAGTGGGTGAAGAGGTGAGGTCCCGGCCTGAACATTGTGTCATTTTCTTTTCTTCGTCCTTTGTCTGTGCGACCACACAGTAGTGTAAAAAAGTGAGATGTTTTGAAGTAGGTTCATTTTCTTTCTCATCGTGTAAACATTTAAGTGAGAACATCTGGTTTAGTTAAATGGCTGCGCCATGAAAAAGGGGAAAATTAGGATTAACCGATACAAGATCTGATCATGATAATGAACTCTGACGACGGAGTGTTGTCATAAAATGGCTCCTGAAAGTGGTTTGAATATGTTGCACCGAAACTAAAAGTCACTAAGTTATCTGTTACAACACGCTGATGAGCGGAATGCAACCATTTGTGGATGTGGTTCATCCATAAAGCACTGGCATTAAAGAAGATGGCTGTGTGGGAATGCAAAACCAACTTCCTCCAAGTGGGGAGTTAGGATAGTTATCCAGAGCTAATCACAGGCTCTTAACGCCTTGTTTCACGTTGCTGTTCACTTCGAGTTCCCTTTGAGATAGCTTGATTATCTTGTCCCTGCATTGGAAGGTGCGAGAGCTGTATCATATTTTTGTCAGAATATATCTGGGTGAATGAGCCAACATCAGCTGAACATCGGTTGTGTTAGCTTCATAGTGTAATCTGGGTTGTCATGTTGCTATGCTGTTACATCCCAGCAGCAATCACATTACACTGCCACTGAAAGTAAGTGGCGTATAGGAGAATAGCTATTAGACTGAAAAGGTCCATTCTCCATATGGTATGTTGTAAACAAGGAAATAGCAGACGAGGGAGTTGCAGAGGTAACCAATAAGAAAAGAGTTAGAGACGTGATAAGAGCATTCTTTTCCTGATTATTTGAGGAAGGCCGAAAGGATGGAGGAGATTATTTGCCCAAAAATTCTTACTGTGTAAGAATGCGTAAGTAGGATTTAAACAACAGAGGAAAGAAGACTTGACAGGATTTGCCTGTGATCAGTGACACAGTTCCACTCTGTTAAAGAAGCTCATTTGTGTGGCAGCCAGCCTTCTTAAAATAATGCTGTGGGTCTATCCATCTCTCTGTGTCTCATTGTATTCGACAGCACCACCGCAGTGCCAGAAAACATCTTCAGCCAGGATCACCCTTCACATTTCTTTGACACACTCTTTCATGTCTTTTGAGACCATATATAAAAGAAAGAATTGCCGCTTTTTGTTGAATTGTCATCTCTTGTTTGTGATTCAAAAATATATGGAACAATCTCTAGTGTAATTACATGACATCAGTTAAATATCTTGATAAACCTCTCGCAGTCTGATATAAAATATCTTACTGAGATCTTGTGTCTCACTTGGAGCTCGATCTGTGGAGCCAAAGCCCTCAGGAGACAAAATGACATCACTTGAACTGGAAGTCAAATCCCTTTGTGCCGGTTGACATAACTTTAATTTGGCTTTCACTGTAAGCATGCTATTTTGGCTAACGTAATCTAATGTTTGGGAGCCCGCAGTAAAGTGTTAGGGAGTTTTCAGCGCTGCACTTGCTCGTTGTTAAATCCTTTGTGGGCTGAGTGTATTTAAGCGGCAGGGTGAGTCATGCCAGAGCTCAAATTCCCAGCTTTACGGAGGCTCGAATGAGAAGGGAGAAGAAAGGGAGAAAAGGCACAAAGGCTAAGTCACAACTGTTTCTCCCTCCACCCACGAGACGTTGGGTATGAGAGGACTTGCTCAGCCAATCACGAGCCTTATACCCGGTCTCCACGAGTGACCCATCACCCATGACTTTTATCAGTTCACCTCGGTCTTTCGTCAGGCTTCAACTGCCATGCAGCTAAGTGTCGCTAATGCTGGCCCGGTAGTGGCCGCCTCTCAGAGGAGTACAGTTGCCCAACCTGCCCTGCGCTGTTTCTGTCAGGGTGGCTACTGACTATTGATGAGACAGAACTCCCTCCCTCTCAGTCTGTCCCTCCCGGTCTCCCCTTTCTCTCTTTTTCTGCAGTAGATAGGCCTTTCCCCGATTGGTAAGAGCCCTGGTCGAGACACGACAGTCAGACGCATAAAACTGACATATTTCACATACCTGCACAGCTCGATGTAGAAAGATTTTTTTTTTTAAAAAGGGTTTTTTGTCAAGAAGTGACTGCTGTGTCTGATTCCCTTCAACTAAATAGCCACACACAGTTCCTGTTACAAGCAGGCATAGAAAAAGGCTTACAGTTACAACCCCAGACTTTCAGATGAAAATGAACAAGCAATAGTGCATATACACCATGAAGCCCCCACCTCATTCACAAAGGCTAAGGAAGAAACGAAATCCACAGAGCGTTGGATGTGCAGCACATAGAAGACCACTGGCCCTGATCACTGAATGCCGGATGTTTTCTCTCCATCTCTCCTCCCTCGCTCTCTCCTTCCGTCCCTTTGTCTTTCCCATTCTGAGCACGCTTGTTAGTGCCTCTCTTGGTTTGTGTCGGACGCGGTTTGGGTGGTACCTTTTTACAGAGGCTACGGTGTTAACGTGCGCTGTTCCTCTGTCGGTGTTGTCATAGGCCTCGTGTTAGGACTGGAGATGCTGTTTCTGCCCTGTAATTGGATCCGCCCAGGACCTACTGTACTGGGTGCACAGGCTGACTGTGAATTGACTGGATCGTCCAAGAGCGCTGAGCCAGAGGATCGATACTGACAGTTGACAAACAGCCAAACCATAGGCCAGTCTGCGGTGCAGCTCTTCGGGATTCAACAAATAGACGTAGTTCCCTTTATCCTTCAAACCACAAGAACTTGACCTTGGTTGTGGGCTTCACACCTGAGCGTATATTGGATCCAACTGAACGGGGAAGCAATAATGAAATTCCCCACAACCACAAATCTTTCCAGAGTAGCTTCTTTCTTTATGAAGGCGTTGCTGCTATTTTATAGATTCGCTTTGACATTCCCATTCTTTCGTCTTATTTTATCAATAGCTATTGTGTACTTTACAGTCAAGTAGAAAATTGTCATTCCGGGTTAGCGAGTGTGCAATTTATTATACAACGCGTGCCGTAGTGTTTATCCAGCCGCTGTCTCCGTTGTTATAGCAGACATGGTGATTGCCTACTAGGCCTATGCAGGCTGGGTGAGGCACACTACAGCATGCAGGGAGTTTTCATTTGTGGATTGACAGCCCTTGTACATCTCAGCCCGTATACTTAAGGAAAGCGTTTACAACCCCGTTTCCAAAAATGTTGGGACACAGCGTAAAATGTAAATAAAAACAGAATGCAATGATGTGCAATTCATTTAAACCCTATATTAATTTGGAAATAGTATAAAGACAGCATATCAAATGTTGAAACAGACATTTTATTGCTTCTTGAAAAATATATGCCCACTTTGAATTTGACGCCAGCAACTTGTTTAACAAAAGTTGGGACAGAGGCGACACAAGACTGGAATAGTTGTGTAATGCTGAAAAACTAAACCTGGTGGAATATCGCACAACTAATTTGGTCAATTGACAACTGGTCAGTAAAATCATTGGGTAATAAAAGATCATTCCAGAGAGGATGGATCTGTCAGAAGTGAGGATTGGGAGGTGTTCTGTGAAAGACTGCATGGGCAAATAGTGCAACAATTTAAAAATAAAGTTTCTCAGTGTCAAATTGCAAAGAGTTTGGAGATCTCATCATCTACGGTACATAATATCATTGAAAGATTCAGAGAATCTGGAGAAATCTCTGTATGCAAGGGACAAGGCCAAAAACCATTATTGGATGGCCGTGATCTTCGGGCCCTCAGACGGCACTGAATTAAAAATAGACATGATTCCGTAGTAGACATCACTGCATGGGCTCAGGAACACTTCTGTGTCTGTGAACACAGTACGTCACTGCATAAATGCAAGTTAAAACTCTACCATGCAAATTAAAAAACATTTAAACAAGGTCCAGAAACGTCGCCGCTTTCTCTGGGCCCAAGCTCATTTAAGATGGCCTGAGGCAAAGTGGAAAACTGTCCTGTTGTCTGACAAATCAAAACTTGAAATTCTTTTTGGGAATCATGGACGCTGTGTCTTCCAGACTAAAGAGGAGAGGGACCATCCGGCTTCTTATCAGTGCACAGTTCAAAAGCCAGCATCCGTGATGGTATGGGTGCGTGTGAATGCACATGGCATGGGTGACTGGCGCATCTGTGAAGGCACCATTAATGCTAAACAATATATACAGGTTTTGGAGCGAGATATGTTGCCATCCAGATACCGTCTTTTTCAGGGAAGGCCTTGCTTATTTCAGCATGACAATGCCAAACCACATTCTGCACGTATTACAACAGCATGGCTCCGTAGTAAAAGAGTCTGGGTGCTAAACTGGCCTACCTGCAGTCCAGACCTGTCACCCATTGAAAACATTTGGCGCATTATGAAACTAAAAATACAACAAAGGAGACCCTGAACTGTTGAGCAGCTGAAATCCTATATCAAGCAAGAATGGGAATACATTACACTTTCAAAACTACAGCATTTGGTTTCCTCAGTTCCAAAACCCTTACAGAGTGTTAAAAGAAGAGGTGATGCAACATAGTGGGAAACACAGGCTAACCCTAACCCTGTCCTAACCCGAACCCTGTCCCAGCTTTTTTGAAACGTGTCGCTGGTATCAATTTTAAAATGGGCATGTATTTTTCCAAAGTCTCAGTATCAACATTTGATATGTTGTCTTTGTACTACTTTCAAATAAATATAGGGATACATTATTTGCACATCGTTGCATTCTGTTTTTATTAGCATATTACGCAGCATCCCAACTTTTTTAGAAACAGGTTTGCACAATGAAATAATCTATATCCATCTGCTAATAATGTCTTTAGACGCACAGCTTGTTTTGGCCATTTTTTGGTTGTTTGCTTTTTTACAGGGGGAAATAAAAATGGTAGCGGGTTCACTTCTGATTGATAATGGACCAAGTGGGGGATAAAGGGATAAGATGTGCTAACAGAGTTTACGCTGGTCGTGTCCTCCTGTAATTTTTTTCAAATGGCATCAGGAGTCAGCATGAATCAGTCCCCCGGTCCAGTGCCTCCCATTTGTAATGTTACTGTAGTCATTAGAGGTTGTCAACATATGCATGATTAATGACTCGGTTGGCCTTGGTGTCAACGAACATGATTAGCAACCATATAGGAGCATATGCTCAACTGCTATGGGCTCCATAAATTAGCATGCCCTCCACATGACTCTGCCAAGCTAAGTGTTTTAAAAAAATCAACTAAAATTTTACAGTACAGGCTAAAAAGACATTGTCGCTGTCCTGATGAAAACCTCAGGTGTTTCATCAGACTATCTGACCAGTAAAATGTATTTGAAATAGCTATTTGAATGTTTTTCAATGTTATTTAATGGTGACTGTGATGGTACGTTGGTCACTAAGCTAGCGAGTTGTGTAAATCCATCAACTACTCACATGCAGGTGTCAGCAGATGACCGTGGTCTGTCCTTAGTGTAACCTCAGCATGGCCAAACAGGTGTTGTTTTTTCCCCTCAACCATTTGCATTGTTCAATTTAGATCTTAATGATTAGGTGCACCGTCTAATATTCATCGTCTCTAACTCTTTTCTATTCAACGCTGAGCATCTACCAAGGTTACAGGGGCTTTGCTGGTATACACGATAATTCTCAAGGTTTCACTGCCTGCCTGCAAATACTATACAGAACTTACTATACTGCAAGTCAGAATCCCCAGGGGTCCATGGGCTCTCCAGCACCAGCCCCAGCATACATACATACATTCATAAATACTCACATAAGGTATGTGCATATGAGAATGGAACCTTCTTAAGGGATGGCATGGAAAGGCCTATGGGAGGGAAAGGAAACCACAACGTCTTGTTTGTGCGTGATAAACCTTCCTAACACTGATTTGTTTTCTACGTGCATATTAATCTGAAGGCGGCGGGATCAAAGGCAGGCGTGCAAGAAGAGAAGTGCAGAAGCGCTATGACTTATGCAGATGCAGTGGCTGCCTTCTTCACACACGTGTCTCCACATATCCTCCCTGGCGCTCTGCATATTTCATGGTCCTTATTACTATTTCAGATGTTTCCTTTTATGCTCGCTCCTATCCACTCCTGCTGTCTCTTCTTGTTTTCTTGCTGCAGATGCAAAATAGAGAAGACTACAATTCCCACCATTTCCGGTGGCCCAGACTGGACCTTTGAGTGTGTAGTTAGTCTAATGTAGCAGGCTTACAAAGACCCGTGGCTGTTTGCTAGAGAATGCGATCTCCTCCAAGCTCGAATGTGCTGGCCCATACTCTCTGTTTGAGCGAGCGTCGTAATTAGAGGCAGGAACGGCTTGGCACGGTGAGCTTTGGAGGACACGCGTCTTATTCTTTGACTTTCTCAACCCCGCTGCGGCAATGAGGCAAGGCCATAATCAAAGACTGGACATCATATTTTGAGGAGGAAATTGAATGATAATAGTTGGAATGTCATCTTGTTAATGACCGAAGGCGTTGCAGGCTCTAGTGTTTAATATACATGCAACTAGACCATCTACTAGGGGAGATATCTCTGATTCAAACTCCCCTCTGTTAGCTGTACCTGTTGGACCGGGAAAGGCTCTGGTGCCATGTTTCAGCAACATACAGACGGACAGGCTCCTGTCAACCAAATTCATTTTGAGCCGTCACTCAGCGGTCATCACCCCTCCCTCCCTTCTTGGTCTCTCTCCACTCTGCCTGTTTGTTTTGGTTCTTCACATTCATGCAGGTTAGTGATGGGTTTTGTGCCGATCATATTTTATTATTGCATCTTAGTCATCAATCCTTTTCGAATGGATAAACAAACGTTTATTTGAGTGAGTTGTGAGCGTGTTTGAAGCTTTTGGCCTGCTGTAGACCCCAAGACATCCCTGTGAGCATCTGTTACAGAGGTGAAACCGCCTCAGTCTGGCAGAGCGCTGAGGCACAGTGATTTCCATAATCAAGACGTGAGAAACGGAGATGGACATACTCACAGAATGTAGAACCACAGCTTCAGACGTTCCCGTTAACACATCCTCAGGCTGTTTTGCAGTATGTCCATTTATGTTGGTCTTAGCTCTGTTTGTAACCCCCCCCTCCCACCAACACACATTATGGCTCTGCTCCCTGTGTGCAGGAGAAAGCTGTTGAGATGGTAAGTTAAGGAGGGAGAGCTGAGGGGAATACTGAAAGCATCTTTTCGCAGTGCGCACTACAGGTACAGAGGAGAACAGAGGAGATCCACCTGCAACTATGAAAATACCTCGATACTGCTACAAAGGAGAGACCATCCCCTGGCAATAATGAGAGAGGGGGAGAGGGAGGAGGGGGAGGAGTTAAAAGGATATAGGAGTGAGTTAAGAAAATTGACAGAAAGCCCACAATCCCCAGAATGCAGCTTAAATGTGTTAGAAACTGCCTAGTTTTTTTTAGAATACAGCATACATTTTCTAGTACAGGGGTATTCAACTCTTACACTACAAGGTTTAGAGCCTGCTCGTTTTCTGTTCTGACCACATCTATAGTTGCACCTGGCGTCCCAGGTTTAAATCAATCCTTGATTAGTGGGTTGATATGAAAAAATTGAGTGAAACTAGCCTTGAGGTCCAGAGTTGAGTTTGAGTGTTCTAAAATCCTAAACGTTGTATAATACTAAAATAATGTAAAGAGATTTGAAGAGAAAAGAAAATAAGTAATTCATAAGTTCTGTACATAAATATTCAGTATATACATATAGGCAAAACAATGTAAGTAGGCAAAAATTACAATGTAAGTAGGCAAAAATGACAAGATACGAAGTAGAATAAAGAATGATTCCGTCCACGTACAACCCTATCAGAAGGTTGTACGGAGTTTACGTATCATTGTCTCCAATGAGGAGAACAATATATAAAGATAACTGTCATGCTGGGAGGATTTGTTTCTGCTGCGTGACATCCAGACACTGGCAGGGCACAGCTCGTTACTCTCTGCTGTCAATCAAAACCTCAGTCATCCTGTTACTGCGCTCTGATTGGCTCCAACCATCTATCTGGTTATCTGGGTTCCAGGGGAGGACATCATTTTGATGAATGTTTGGCTTCTTGTAACAACTAATACTTATTTAATGGTGCTTGCCCCGGCTTTGCTGGTTTTGATTGTTTTTATTTTTTTGGAATGGGGGATTGCGTCGCTGGCTACATCAAGAAGGACAAATATTTTCTGTGGACTTCACCAACAAATCAAGAACATATGCTAGAATGTTGCATACCGAAGATAGTTAACACAAACTAGGCACTTGCTAAATGCAATCCTCATCTCCATCTTGCTAGCTACTAATTTATTGTATTTTATTCAAGCAGATAAGACTGAGACATAGGCAGTGACAAAGTTCCTCTATGTTAACATAGTGTGTCATTGAAAGACACAACATAACAGACAGACACCAGAAGTAAAAGAAAGACAACAAACATAACATATGCAGAAAGCTATTGATAACCCTGTCGCATCGTTAATTTAGTCAATTGTATATTGACATTCTGAAGACCTTGACTGCCCCCAGGCTTAGTTCCGGGAATTATTTCTGTCTTGTCTTTCCTCCAAAGTCTAAACATTTTGTGGTGGAATGATCATTTGTGGGTGAGTGACCATTGCATATCCCCTCACTTTTGTAGGTTAAATTGCTGACATTCATACCTTGTATGAGCAGACTACGAGGCAAGATTAATGACACTGTTAAAATTAAAATAGATTTTATGAGCATATGCAATCATGGCTTTGAAAAATTAACACCATTTCATTTTCATGCTCTGAGGTGGGAACATCTTTGGCTGATGTCTACAATTGAGCTGGCAGGCACCTGATCCAGCCCAAGGTCTCACTGGAATGCCATGTGACCTGTCCTCCCACCAACCCAGATAATGCTTAACCAATCCACCCTTTTACCCACCATAAAATCTCCCACTACACGTTACCCCATGTGTTTTGTGCACCCAAACGCCAATTTCTACGTTGTCCCACGTGTTGGGAAAGCTTTGTGAGCATACAGTTCAGCTGAGTCGTCTCGCTAGCACTGACACACGGGACAACAAGGCATTTCTGGCTTCATTTAAAATTAAATTATTATAAAAAGGGAGTAGGCTGACAAAAGAAGTGTCTAGCATGAAGTGGCTGGCTCAGGTTGGACTGGATGTAATAAAACCGTTGGTTTACATGATCAAACACCAAAGGCGCCGCTCCATTTGATGCAGTACTGCATTGTATTTGATTCGCTACATTCAGAAGTCGACAAATTCTTTACACTAATAGAATGATACAGTCCCTCACTACTTCAAATGGTAGGTGTTCTAGCCTGGGGATGAGGTTAAGGTTGTTATTGATCGGTGCTTTTCAATTACAAGGATTATCATCGTCCATCTGTACCAGTGACTGGCCTGTTCTGGCAGTGTTCAGCTGTGATGAACATTGTGGCTGTTGAGACTAAGACTAACATTCCTAAAGAACTAACATTCCTTAAACATTTGTGGCACCTCATTCCTGAGGATTATCAGTAGCTCTTTGCCAAAATGTTGTTAGTGGGGAAAACAATAGATGGTCTGATATTAACGATGATGAACACTGGCATGCTTGTTAACTTTCCTGCTATTACGCTTGTTTTTGAGTTGTTCTAAATGGCTACAGATGCATGCATTATAAATATTCATATGAATCCGAGATGATGCAGTATAATGATGTGGCTGGTGTCTGTTCTTCGGTCCTTGTGAGATGATCCTTAAACAAGCTGAGTGGATGACTAGCATTCCTCCTGTCGCGGTGCAGCATCTGACCTTTAAGGAAAGCACTGTTCATTAATTCATGGGGCCCACAGACCCCAGATGGCTGCTGAAATATGTACTGCAGGGCAAAGTTTTGACTAGGTGTGTGCGTGCGTGGAGGGAGTATTGTCAGACTGAGCGGGATTGAATGGCTTGTATCGCAGCCAGGACCATTCAGTATTTGAGGTCGTGGGGGCATGGCCTGTGCAAACATCCACCTACATAGGGCAGGATTATGAAATCATATGCCCCTAGGGATTCTTTTTTTAATAGAACCCACTGTTCAAGAGCAATCACCTTTCTAATGGAGCCAATAACAGTCTCCTTTATGATAATGCCATAAAAAACTTTTTAGAAGTGTCAAAGCTTACAATAGAGCCGAGAACATTTGGGGGATTTCCATACTTGGTTGAACAAGATTTTGTGTGGCATTTTTAAATGCAATTCATGCAATTCTGTGTCATTTATATTACAGAAGGCATTAGCACAATCTTTTTAAATCGTCTTAATGCCTTGACCCTAATTAGTGTCTTCTCTGACATTGACATGCTAATTAAAAATCAACCAGTCTTGAATGAAAATTTATCAGGCTAGTAAACAGAGTTTTAATGGTTACAATAGAAATTATGATCTACAGTAGGCTCCTACTACACTTTCCAACAGCACTGCATGAAGAAGAAGCTTAAGGCCATGAATAATTGTATTGTAGACCTTGCTACTTGGCGCTAGGGAAAGGTCTGTCTTCTTTTTTCAGCTGTAGACATATGTTTTACAAACTGTAGCCTACGATTTTCCCATTATTGTATTTGGAATTTCAGGAAAGACAAACCCACAGCCTCAACCAACCATAGAAATATAGTCCTTGGATAGTCCCTTTATGGCATTTCCTATTCAAGTCAGGATGGACAGACATTATTAATGTTTAAGAGTCAGATTGGTTCCCCACCCTTTTTTAGGTATTGGAACCCGTTCTGTGTATTATACTGTATCTCTATGGTCACAAAAAGCTAACATTTCTATATTTAGCTGGCGTTCATCCTTACTGTCAAATGGGGAACTTCAAGTTACAAATACAATCTAAATAGACTATTTATTTATTTTTTTCTCTTCCACTCAGGACTCATAAAGGCTTGGTCCCAAGGGCTTCAGCCCCTGCATTAACTACACTTTAGCTGAAAACACCCAGTTGTCTATCTGAGCCACTGAAGTAGAATTTGACATCTTTGTGCTCTATCCTACATGGACACGTTCTCCAGATTCAGACCAGTGGTCTCGTCATGAATGCAGGCCCGAGATAGTAGTGAGGGAGTGAGACAGTCCTGCCCAAGGAGCTACTGTTCCACTTTTACACAGCCATCATCCAGTCTGTTCTCTGCACGTCCATCACTGTTTGGTTTAGATCTGCCACGAAACTGGAAAGGAACAGACTACAACGGACAGTCAGAACTGCAGAAAAGATCATTGGTGCCAACCTGCCCTCCATCCAGGACTTATACAAAACCAGAGTCAGTAAAAGGGCAAGAAACATCACAGCAGATCCATCACACCCTGGATACAACCTGTTCCAGCCCCTCCCCTCTGGTAGGCGCTACAGAGCACTGTACGCCAAAACGAACAGACACAGAAACAGTTTCTATCCACAGGCCATCACTCTGATGAACAGTCAACTTCAGTCACTTAGTGCCAGACACAATCCCTGTATAACAACCCAGTAACTCTGACCCTAACATCCACCTGTCTACTACTTATTTATTTTTAATTTTTTTGTCATCCTGCCATTCAGTGTTGTTCATACTGTATATATATACTGTATTTATCATATCCACCTACCTCATGTACATTACACCTGCACTAAAAATTGTTTATTAATAATTTGCTATATATATAGATCACATCCACTGTCATTATGTAAATAATAATACCTGCACAATAATATTTATTTCCAGCACCCTTTATACCCTGCTCATTGCACTACTGTCTCACCAGTCTTACTATGTTGTTGTTTGGTTTATTTTGTGTATTTATGTGTACTGTATATTGCAGTCGGTGACTCTTGTTGAGTGTCCTTTGTTT
>JACXGI010004102.1:10082-56492 GCA_016801175.1 Esox masquinongy
CAGAGGATGGGTAAAACCTTCTGGAATTTACCCCATATCCTACTAGGCATGTCCATTAAGAGGTGGGCCTAATTAACCATTGTGAATGCAAAATGGCAGCGTGGGAACATTTCTGTGTATATTATCATACAGTATACTGTACTTACTAAAGGCACAATTCAGTCAATCCCACATTGCAATACTTTTTTTGTCACTTAGCAGATTATATTATCCAGAGCAACTTACAGTTAGTGCATTAATCTGAAGATAGCTGAGAAACCACACAACCCACTAATAGTACACCTTACTCAGTGAAGCAGAAGTTTGGCAAAGTGCTAGAAGGAAGAAATAAATAATTAAGATTCCAAGCATTTGTTAAAGAAAGGCATTGGTGAGGGGGGCTGTGCAGTCATTTTAGAAACTCTCTTTATCACAGTAGCTCATTTTTCAGTGGTTAAATTACCTCACAGAGTGGTCTTGAGCACTGTATAAAAATGACAACTAAGTATGTGAGCATGATATTAACATTCTAAATTGTAGGTTTCAATAAATCTCAGTCTTTCTATTTTCCATGTACAACCGCTACATATCCAGTTGTTAAATGGAATGTTAATAGATCCCATGCAAGTATACAAAAATCTAAAATGGGGTCTTTTACTTTATTTGGGTTTCAGAATTATTATCAGTTTAAAATTAGGTAATATTATGTGCACGACTCTGGAAAGTAGTTTCAAAGGTCATCTTCATGCATTTTTTTTACAAAACGCAAGAAGCACTGTAGCCTTTCTTACAGGGGAAATGTATCACTAAATGAGAAATATAACCCGGATGGTGCAATTAATCAAATTAACCATTAAAAATTACACTGTGTGGTAACTAAACTACAAATATCATCTAACCAACTGCAATGCTCACATTAAATATAAATGAGTAAATTACAAATTGAGAAACAAATCTCTTTAAAGAGCAACTGTGTGGGTCATTGGCACCCCAGCGCACTTCGAGAATAATACAACAGGAAATCCTTTATGCTTCAAAATATTAGCAGATTTTCTGTACAGATTCATTGTCTCAAGTCAACAGTGTATACGATCCACTTTTTTTGAAAGATAACAGAAACATGGGTATAACTTCCTTACTTCAAAAAAATGATATAATCTGGAGTAACGCTGGAATTAGTTGAAGTTTGGGCAACAGACCTAGTATTCAGCTTGCTCCCCTAAAAAGTAATAATTTTGAACACATCCAGGGGAGAATTAGTGAGAATGCGTAGCCCTTATCCCATTCCTTGAACCTTATTTTGCTGACACATGTATAGAGCCAGCACTAACTGAAAGGAAATATCTATCATTCCAGTGGAGGATATGACCTTGTGAGAACCAGTAGGAATGACGCTTGGGTACAATATTCAAAACAGTCTCTCTCCCGTGGCCTAAGGGTTGCCTCTCCTTGGTCTGCTGCTGTGAACTGCCATCTATGCTCACATACAGTAAAAAATACTTTCTGAAAACGAGGTTGGAACCTAATAAATCCCCAGTTGGGTTTTACGAGTGTATCTGAGCTATCCTCTAATAAGCAAATGGGAAATGCTTCCGACATACAGTAGCGCCATTTGATTTATTTAACTATTTTTTAAAGATGTTAGAATGCCAATATTTATAATAATATCTATTAATTCCATTTCAATACTGCACAAAAATATGAAAGGTACCATTGCACTGCACAAAAATATGAAAGGTAACTGTAACCACCATGAGGAAGATAAAAATAAAACCAGTGAATCTGTAAGTAGCTCATGCTGTATGATTTATGATCATAGCCGATCTGGCATGCACAAACATGGCGTAACCTTCTCTACCCACTGTTCTCTTTCAACAGGAGATCTCCCTCCCAGATGAACCAAAGGAGTGTAGACACACCCCTCTCTTCCCCTTCAGTTCCCTCCCTCATCCCAGAACCAGAACATACAAATGCAGGTGAACACATGCATGCTCACTGACACACACACACACACACACACACGTGCGCGCGCATGCACGCACGCAAGGAGAACAATCTCACAGGCACTCTCATTTACGCATCACTAAGCCTTGTCTTTAGATAACAACAAAACTGATGAACACTGATTCACTGATTCACTAAAGACAAGGAGAATAAAGATAACGTATGGCACTAGCTAAAACCACTGGAAAGTTCTACCAGCCACGTTGGACATTTTTTGTTTTAGATTAATAGAAATGCAAATGCTGTTACGAAACCCAATATGTACCTTATAATAAGAGCCTACCAAATAAATGTATATCATGTGTCCTTCGATGTAAGCAAAGAAAACAACACATTTTAATATCAATATCCATGCTAAAATGTAATGTTTATATGGTTGTGATTTGCCAATCAGGGGTGAACTGGTATCTAAGTCTATTAGCCTGCTTTAAATATCAATATAACACACGACATACTAATTCACAGAAGCAAACACCCCTACGAATAACGATACAAAGAGCAGTCATGAAGTTCTAACTATAACCCCATTGTTGAAAATATGCCGTTGTTATGCGTACAAGATTTAAAAAAAAACATGTCTAAGTAACAGACACCAGTATGAGAACATCGAAGAATGCACAATAGCAGCATTATTACTAAGGATCTACAAAGCTGTTTTATGTCTTCCGTAAACCTGAAGTATTCCGCTAGACTGTTCTAGAATCAAAATTTCCTTCTTCCTTGAAAGGAAAATTAGGAAGCCTTTCAAGGCCGGAACTGGAAACACTGTTCTCACTGCACAATGAACAGGAAGGCCATTTAGGAAATATCTGCTGAGTGTGTGTCCTTGCTAGTCCTTACATTTTTAGAGGGAAATAGTATTTCTGTCCTTCAGCTCCATAAGAGGCTATAGGCTAATCACACATCTTCTCTGACTAGGTCCAAAATAACCAACAGAAATACATTCGGAACAGAAAGCAAGCTATTACAGCAATCTAAGTGGCTGAATAAGAGAGATGAAAGATAATGGAAAGAGAGAGAGAGAAAGAGAAAAAGAGAGAGAGAGAAAAAAGGGGAGGGGAGGAGGGAAGGAAGGAAGAGGGGGAGGGGAAGAAAGAATACTGTACACAGTACACTGAACACACAGATCTGTGTACACAGCACAATCTCACCGTTAACATGTGTTTCCATGCACAAAATGAAAGGTAAATGTTTACCTAAAGGCAAGCCTTTGTTCAGCAAATGCGAGCTTCCCATCTTTTTCCCCCAGAAATGGATATTCTCTTCAGCCAGACATTCACAAAAATCCACAGCATATGGCGGATACTTCAATTTCCTTATTCCTTTTTCCTTGCCCCCTCAGTAACAAGAACACATATGCTTACACTATTTTCCTTCCCTTATGCTCCCTCACTCTCCCTCCCACTCTTAATTTCTATTTCGACTATCGCTCTCTGTCACACACGCGTGCACACACAGAATGCAAGTGTCACTGCATTTATGGGAGTGTGTGAGAGAGAGAGAGAGCAGGCGCCAGTGTGAGGTGGCTGAAAGAAAATGAGAAGAGAAATGGGGTGGAGCTAAGGCTACACAAAATGTATCTTTTGTTTTCTGAAAGAAGGCAAAATGAGTGTTCTACTATAACTGGGAACATATGTTACAGCCAGCACAGGGAAAGTTGTTTAATATGCTTTTAAAAAAATATACAAAATAAAAATGAAGAATAAAATATGTCAATTAAAATGTGATGTTATAATATATAACTTGGTTCATTTTCAATTTACATTTCTAGGCTAAATGGACAAAAAACAAGAATGCAGTGTTCAATCAATCAATCAATCAAATTTATTTATAAAGCCCTTTTTACATCAGCAGTTGTCACAAAGTGCTTTTACAAAACACCCGGCCTGTTTTTACAAAACACCCGGCCGGTGTTACCTGTTTACCAGACAGGTAAGTATGACATCACATAAGCTTGAGTCAAAACAGCTTTCAAAGTGCTCAAAATCTGTCTCATTTTAATTTTTGGGGTTTATTAAGTTAGTTGCTTCCAACAATGCACTTTTAGCAATCATTTCATGCTTCTGTTAATTCATGAAAGAAACAATGCTTCATTTATTACATTTATCCATGTGTCAATCTGACTAAAATGGATCACATAATAACTATATAAATCATGTTCTATTATAGCAAGGAATTAGGTTTTTCACTATTTTTAATGACTATTCACACTTAGCCCTGATAGTCTGGTGTGCTCCAGCTGTTCTTGTCATTCATGCTACTCGTGTTTTGATAGAACATTTTTTATTCTCTTCACAAACAGCAAGCTAATCATGCTTATCACTTTTTTCAATTTCCATTAATTGGCCCCCACAAACATACAGATATTTTTTATTTCTTTTTTAGTTCCATCTCATTTGCTCCTCTATTTCTGGTTATCAAATAAGTGATGAGGTCCCTGCTTCATCACAGTAACACCCAGCAGACTCAAGACAGTCAATGTCAAAATAAGTGTCCTGTGAAGCACATCCACTGTCATTCCGGTTATTATCACACTGCGAGTAGGATGCAAAACATGGTCTTGCAATGATCAGATATATATAATTTTAACTATTAACCTGTCAAAAGCTTGTGAGAAATGAATTCATATATTGATTAAGGTATCCTTGTAATGATGTTATTCATCATTTTAAAACATTCAGTAACTTAAGGAATAGAGGAGATAATAAATATGAACTAGAGGACACAATGGTCAGTGCTTGAAAAGCTTTTTCTGTGGCCTGTGTTGTTCTGGCGGTCTAAGCCAGTGGTCTTCAAACTTCTTCTGGGGACCCCCAGCCGTCTCACAATTTAGTTGTAGCCCTGCACTTGCTCACCTAAATTAAGCAGCCATGGGCTTGATAGTTTGTTGAACCCAGGTAGCCATTTCACACCTCTGAAATGTTGATTAATGTGTACTATCTCTGGGATGCATTTAAGGGCTTGTTTACATTCTGCTTCAATATCCGAGACACATCAAAGAAGACTCGGAAGTAGATGCTAGATTATTTTGCTGTGTAAATTTGCAGATGTCGATAGCTCGAGACAATATCTTCCGTGCTAGCATTTTTGATGGAGCCACCCCAGAGTTTTGCAAATACGAAGACAATTGTGTCAGAACTGTATCAAGTTCCTGTGCAGTACACACGCATATCACTTGATTTTCCTGCGAATGACGTCTACAATCCTGCGTGGTACGTCTCGAACATACCGGTGTAAATTCAAACGCTATGGAAATGATTATGCAAGCTAGGAAAGTCTATCTAGCGGTTTCATTCTCTGTCTCTCATTATGTAAACAAGCCCTAAGCCAGTGCCTCTGGAACACATGTATCGGTGTACATGGCTTTAAATCTGGCCCAGTGCTATTCTGGGACACAAGCTCCCATCCTCTCCTTCCTTTCCTTACTGTTCTTTCTCACAAGAAAAAATATATAAGAAACATACACCAAGTAAGATCAGCTGATGTGAAGATTACTGCATTGGAGGCACAAGAATGTGACGTATTACAGTGTTTAATGTTATACGTAGGAAAGAAGGGTTTACCAGGTCATTATCAAATTTGGATAGTTACTCGGCGACATGAGAAAGGAGGCATAAATTTGTTGCAAAGAAGCGCTGTGGGACCAGAGCCTCCTAAGTTACAACCACCAGCACCCATTCCTCCCATACCCCCACCGAGAGGCAGGGAGGCAGCACCCATTCCTCCCAAACCCCCACCAGGAGGTTGCCCCAGATTTGACACTGCCTCTCCAAAAATGGGGTTTGTCCTTTAGTTTTCCATTCTTCCTCAGCTCCCCCAGTCACCCTTCTGTTTCAGTAAATAAAACACCCTCCAGGGCCCTGAAGACACCCTCTGTGTCTGTTCCATGTGTCTTTCCCTGTTACAAATATATATAAGATATATAATATATATAAAATATATATACACATATATACACACACTTATACACAGTGCATTCAGAAAGTATTCAGACTCCTTTTTACATTTTTTGAAGGAAAAATATTCTCTGGTCTTATGAGAACAAAATCAAACTATTAGGCCTAAAAGCGATAAGCTAAGTCTGACAAAAACAAGGTACCACTCAGGATGGAGGGAAGAATGAACAGAGAAAAATACAGTAAACCTGATCCAGAGAGCACACAACCTCAGACTGGGGGTGAAGACTCAGCTTTCAGCACGACAACACGCCAACACACACAGCCAAGAAGACAACGCTGGAGGGGCTTTGGGACAAGTCTGTGAATGTCCTTGGGTGGCCCAGCCAAAGCCTGGACTTGAACCCCATTAAACATCTGTGAGGAGACCTGAAGATCTCAGTTCACCAATGCTCCCAATCAAATATGACAAAGCTTGAAAGGATCTACAAGGAAAAATTGTAGAAACAGCCCAAATCCAGATGTGCAAAGCTGGTAGATGCAGAGATGTCACTAGAAATTCATAGATAGGGTGGCTAAGGGGGTCTGGGCATACTCCCCAAAACATAGTTTCATCATGTATTTTTAGAGTAGCAACGGGTGTAAAATCGATCAAAATAAGGTTATTTTTGGTCAAGGTTGGATAAAAGAATACCTGTCTCATAGTTTGTGTTAGACACTGATCTAATATGACTTAAATTCAATCCAAATAAAGAAATGAAAGTCCACTCTGTCCTCATCCATCCAACACCAACAAAAGGCACAAAAACGGCTGTACTGTGTAGCCAAAATATTTCGTCAACTAGGCCTATAGTTTATAGTAAATGCACATCTACATACATATTCTGTTTCTAAACGCGATTTCTCTGAATCATTTCAAAACACATTTAGTCATTAGCCTATTCATCTCGGAATTAAGTAATTAAAAAATTATCATAATTAAAAAAAGAAACATTTAATAACCGGATCTCCCTTCCTCTAAACAGAATACATTGAAATACGTTAACCTCAAACCAAAACAAATATGAATCTGTGAAAAACGCAGTTTTGACACTGTGTTCCGCTAAAACCTAAGAATTGAATATAACTAATCTCGTAGAACCCCCTATTATCGGCATATCCGACAGCAACTTTGAAAAACATCTTCTTGTACCGATCAATCATTTGATCAAGTCATCAATGTTTATGATGATTATTAGTGACATAAAAGTGTTAGCTAGCATGTCATTAATGATCTTTTTCAAAATTTCAGGGGAAATATTAATATTTTCAAATAGTTGGTTAGTGACGCAGCTAAAAATTACGACCAATTATCGGCCACCGTCCCCAATTATTGACCATCTTCCCAGCTAACAATTTTCCGTTGTAACAATGTTGTTACGACGTTATCTGGCGACCGCAATTAGGTAGCAGCAACGTTGTCACAAACGGAAAAGTGCAAGTTTTCTCGTTGTCGCTACAACGTAACTAATTGACATTGTCAGTTGGTCGCTAACATGTCGTAGCAACGTGGTATTTCTAAGGTTGTCGGTTGGTAATCGCGAATCCCAGGCATCCTTTCCAGTTGATGTTTTATATCCATACGTACAGCTAGAATATGTACAGCTAAGTTAATTTCTGTCCAGTCAACATCTTGACAGTTTTCTCCAACCTTGTGTTTACCTGCTCCAACTATTCCATGAAATCTTAAATTTGCACAACACATTTCAGCAGGGTTCTACACCGACGTTTGGTTTTACAGTGAGGTATTATGTATAAATATTATACATTTATTTTATCAACCCCTTCCCAGATATAATGGCAATGCTGTTAGATCATCGGTCCAGACAATTCCTCCTAGCAAATTACATGACATATCCTGTAATATACAAGAGCCCAATATTTAGCAAAAAATATATACATTTACAAACAAACCAGAACATTTATGTAATTTAAAAAATATTTTATTTATCACCCACCTCACACTCCCAAGTTGGTCAACAGCACAGAAATTAAAATCAGAACTGTGTGGGACTTCATAACCATCAGGAACGATAAAGTAGCAAATCTCATCTAGTTAACTCCAATGAAACTGTAGGACTTCAATGGCAATAGCCATGATAAACAGTATTTTTTTTCCGCTAGTTCTATCCTTTTCCAATCATTGACATTTTTGTTCCAGCTATCAACTGATCAAATTTAGAAATATTATCAAACTGGCCATTTTACAAATAATTAAAATATAAGAACACAAGCCAATATGAATGCTTTACTCTTCATTGGGTTCTTTTCTTTTCAAATGGTGAAGAATTGTGAAATCATGAAGATAAGAAAAAATTAACAATAAATTGAAACAAACAATTAATATTATCCAAATGACAAAATACAATCACACAAGCAAAGACGGACACTTTACTCTTCCTTGTTGTCAGAAATGAGTCTAAGTGGTCTTCAATTCTATCTTCACCTTCCTCTGCCGTTGGACCCGTTGGGGCACCTGGACATGGACAATGAAAACCAGTTTAAAAACAGTATAAAACAGTGTCCACCATTTGATTCAATATGTTCATAATTTATTTATATCACTTTTACAATTTTGTTAAATATCTTGTTGAATCATCACTTGTGGAACTCAGTAAAAATCTTTACATTTGAGTACTTGCTAGGTGAATCGATGTTCATCTATGTTTGAAAAAAGTTACCAACCAAGCTAGGTAGTAGTTGACTTACTGTACTGTACTGGGGCTTGCTAACGTTTGAGCTAACGTTAGTTGGCTTGCTAGACAGTACTGTAATTCGATGGGAACTACCAAAGTGATTTTAGCTAAATGACAGATAGTTATCTGCTTTGTAAGAAGTTAAATACGCTTACCTGAGATTCCTTGTCCAGAAATGATGACTGCTCCAGAAATGATGTCGGCTTAACGAACTAAACTGATGTTTGTTTAACGTAGTCGTACAGTACCGTTTGCTAGCTGCAGTAGCTAGTTAGCCAGGTATACCTTAAAAGAAAACTTGCGCTACCAGCAGTAGTTAGCTAGGTATATTACAGTACTATAATGTAGGCTACACGACTAAATTAGAAAATAACTAAATTGGAAAATTGATAGATTAGAAAAGAAAAGTATGATTAACATCAATGATTATAACATTTTTAAATAGCAATAACTACTAATGTAGGCTAACCACAGTAGCAGAAGAGTACTGGTGAAAACTCACAGACATGACAAAATCAGAACATAAATCAGAATTATCTTAAACTGGAGTAAAATAAACGTGCTACAGCCACCGGTTATGTCTGCAGAGATACTGTAAACTTCTGACGACTCTTTAGGAGTACCAACTATAACGAACAAGAAATGGCGGGACGCTCGAGCTGTGGCACATCTGCGCGTGCACAGTTTACAATTTGTGTACGTATTCCGTCTGTGTTGTGGGGGATTATATAGAACTATTTGAATTGGTCTGAATTGCGGTGATTGGGGAATTCTTGTGACTCTAAAGATCTTCAGGTGAACTTTGAGATATTTGGAATACGTGGTTTCCGATGTGGTGGCAGTAATTACATTGTAAGCAAAGTACGTTGTAGCAACGAAAATAGGAGTTAATATTTCCCGGTTGTAGTTACGTAAGATTGTTACCAAACTGGTACGGAAGTTGTTACATTGTCAGTACGTCCTGTAATAACGTTTCTGCTAGACCCTGAGCAGGTAAGGAAGATTACCAATTATGTGGTCATTAATTTCCTTCAGATAACGTTGGAGTTACGTAGGATCGTTACCAAACCGGTACGTAAGTAGTTACCTTGTCAGTACGTCGTATAATTACGCCCCTGCGACGTGTTGAGGAGGTAAGGAAGACATTACCAATTATGTGGTCATGCAATTACCTTTGGATAACGTTGCCACAACGTTTTGAGAAGGTAATGTAATGACATTACCAATCCATTACCAATCCATAACGTCACGGTTGGTCGTGGTTACGTAACGTGTTAGCTGGGTTACTATAATACATTATAATTGCTTTCTATTTGTATTACAAATGACAGATCGTAATCTTCTCTGCAGTGTCTACTAAAGTAGTAGCTAGCTTTCTTGCAATAGGGCTACATCCCTCAGAGCGACGCGGACGTCCACCACGGTCACATGGACGTCCTCACTTGGGGGAGCCCACGAGTGGATGTTTAGCAGGACGGTCGAGCGACGAGGGATGTTGTGCTGGATGTTGAGCCGTGGACGTCCACCACGGTCACATGGACGTCCTCGCTAGGGGGAGCCCTCGAGATGATGTTTAGCAGGACGGACGAGCAACGAGGGATGTTGAGCGGGATGTTGAGCAGGACGGACGGGCGATGAGGGATGTTGAGCGGGATGTTGAGCAGGACGGACGGGCGATGAGGATGGAGGGCATGGTCCGGGCGGACAGGAAAGTGGCCTGGACGTCAGCGTCCAGCTCTAACTGGATGTACATTGAAGCGAACTGGATGTCTTGTGTATGAGCATATTTTGAACGTAATAAAATGGAGAATGAAGCGATCATCAATCAAATTATGACTATTATCCAATGACAATATGTATTCTTTCTGTGATGGTTATGCTAGAATTCAGACTAGGATGCACTGTTTCTTCTATTGGGGGAAGTGTTATATGTTTTATTTAAGGCAAAAACGACACTGAAGTCTTAAGATGTTTTACTATGATGTTGTGTTTTTATAGCACTTTGTAACAATATGTCTTGGTTAGGCTGTAGTTTACAGTATGTTTTTCGGTGCATTTGATAAATAAACTGAAACTTAAATCTTAAACTTTCTTACTATACCGAAAAAAAACACATCAATTGAAAGATAACCCGTCTGTCAAGTCCCATTTTATTTAATTCTTTCCCACTTTTGTCATGTCAAAATAATGAATAATAATTGTAATTTCTACATATCGAGTTTTAAATAAGACTCACAAAAATATGTTTTTGATTTATTTACGTTTTAAAAATAGAAATACAAATTCCCAACAAAATAATAACGGTAGTGTAAGTCCTACAAATAGAAAATAATTATTAACAAAGAAATGTAAATACAATAGCACGTAGCCTCATTTTAATGTTAAAATATAAATACTAAACTCCACCAAAACAATAACAGCATTTTAAAAAATCCAAATACACTTATCATAAGAATTATGGAACACGTAATCATCACAGTATAACAACAAGTCAATTAAACTTCAAGGATATCAATCTGTCCAGTTAGGAATTATAAGCGATTGTAAATCAGTGTCACATGTTTTGAGGCAAATGAAAGTGACAACAGGTGCACTGGAGAGGCAACAGAAAGAAAACCCACGAAACAATAATGGTTTTGCAAATGGCCAGACAATTGCTCTCTCCTTATCCTGATGGATTCTTTAGTTTTGCGTTTTACTAGTGTCATAGTCACTACTGGTAGCATGAGGCATTACCTGCAGCCCATTCAGGTTGCACAGGCAGTCCAGCTCCTCCAGAATGGCTAATCCATATGTGCCATCGCTAGAAGGTTTGCTGCGTCTCCTAATAGTCTCAAGAGCATAGAGGAGATACCAGATGAGCCGTTACACGAGGAGAGCTGGCCAGGGCCGTAGACCTTGTTGCGCGATACAATATGCAAAGTCGAGGCCGTCGGCTTTCTTGCAGAAATCCTCCTCAGACGAAAATGATTGCTCTGTTTTAAAATATGAAATGTTTTTGGATACTGTCGTTCAATACATTTCATAGATGCCAATGTTGAAGAACAGTCCACTACTCTAATCACTTCTGTAGACTTTATATATTTGTTGTTGTTGTTCCTGCTAGTATCATAACACTAACAATATAATGAATATGTGTCCTTTACAGCCTTGTAAATTTATGAATTTTAAATAAGCTAACTATAACTCTTGGTAAATGCTAAGTTAAACCAGTGTAAGATAAGACGTCGCCGCTGCTTTGGCTGCGAACACAAGCTACTGTAGGGTAGATGCAAGGATATCAAATGTGTCATAACAGTGTTTATTATCTTTTCATACGTATTTATTATCAATTGATAAGGCACTCTGTTTTCCAATATATTAACGCAGCCACTCGTTTAAATATTGTGATGGGGTTTTATTGTTGTTCGTTTTTATATTTATTTAAACATAATATGTGACTAATCTTAAGACTTTTAAAAATAGGAAATGCAGACTTCTCAAGTGACCAACAGGTTGCAGTGCGCGTGCTGATGGTACCCTCCACCGGCTTGCATTACAAAACATCACTCATCGCGGTCCGTCCAGCTCAACATCCCGTGATCCCCAGTCCGTCCTGCTAAACATCCACTCGAGGGCTCCCCCTAGCGAGGAATTCATGTGACCGTGGTGGACGTCCACGTCGCTACGAGGGATCTAGTTGCCTCTCCCGGCCGTCCGGCTTAACATCTATCTCAACGTCACTCGTCGCTCGTCCGTCCTGCTAAAACATCTGATCGAGGGCTCTCCCTAGCGAGGACGGCCATGTGACCGTGCTGGACGTCCACGTCGCTCAGAGGGATGTAGCTGTCTCTCCTTTCTTGCCTTCCGGTAAAGAAAAAGACTGATCACTTTGATATTACATGAGGTCTGGTCTGGTCTGCAAGTCGAATTTCACAAATTGCAACTTGTCTAAAACAATTTCCATACATAAAAAATTTTTTAACCTCCATACATTTCTATAAAAAATGGTAGTGGGCTAGCTTAAAGGGTATATTGATTAGCAAAATGTACGTTGCTTTCCAGTGCATTTACATTTTGAACTTAAGAGGATTTACTCCTCCGACCACTAGAATCGGCCGATAAGGGGTGGCGAATAGTAGGGACAAGTTACGTAGAATTTACGGAAGAGAGCGCGCTTCAGATCATTGAGTTGCGTTCAAAGCATCAAACTCAACCGAACATGCTGCCAAATGAACACGATTCTATACAATTTCTATACAATTTGCAAGAAGTTTAAGATACAATGGAACGATTGACGAAAAAAGGAAAGGATAACCCCCCCTAAAATAGGCTTAGCGACGTCCCTGGGTAGACGTATACCCAAGTAGTCTTGAAGACGAAGACTTTAAGGCGCTTCTACAAAGTACTGAATAAAATGTCTGCATACTTTTGTGCATGAGATATTTACAATTTTCATTTTCAATAACTTGGCACAAATTTACAAAAACGTGTTTTTGGTTTGTCATTAAAGGGAATTTTTTTGATGGGCAAAAAGTATTTAATCAATTACAGATTGGAGTGTTTTGGAGTAGATTTCTGTTTGCGATGCAGCTTTTTTTTATCGGGATGCATGGTTTTAATTCATGATTTTGGACAATGCTAATAATGCAAATTCCAGGCTGGGACAGAGTTGAATAATGTCTGGTTGTGAAAACCCTTCAATAACAACTCAAGGTAACTGTTATTTCACCCAAATATTAATCTAGGACGAACTATCCATTTAAGTCTATAATACAACAAAATCTGGAGAAAGTGAAGGGGTATAAATACCTTCCGAGGGTGTAATCAAGCCACATATGTAGTCTTTTGAGTATCTTACAGGCGGCTTGATATTTTCTCTAGTGTGTCTCAAAGCTGGGTAGTCAGGCTTTGGAGGTTCCATAGCTGCGGATTGGAAATGACCCCCTCTGGAATGGCAGGCTCACTCCGTGGTCCCCAGCCATCCTCATTCATGTTGGTTTGTTGCTCGATAGAGGGATCATGAGTTGTTCTGTCACTCGACGAATGTGTCCTCTGTTACCGCTGTATTTCCAATCGCTCATGAGTACTTCATAGGACTGGTTACTGAACTGATAGGTGAAAATGCTGTCCCGGCTGCATTGTTGGGATGGTGAAAAACTCTCACATTTGCCTTTGGATGATGTTGCGCATGTCAAGTGCCTGTGTGTCATGTGGTGTTTTGCAGTCAATTCTTTGTCTCATTTCTTTGGAATAACGTCGTACCACTTATGGTTTGAGCATCGAGTCCTTGGTAGAGCATGTCCTTGCACGTGTGCCTTGACATTAGCCGCTGCAGGGCAGAGCTGTCAAGTCCTTCGGTTGGAGTGATCCACCATATCAGCACTGCACTCCATGGGTCTTTTTCAACAGAGCTTTTTGCTATCTCCACAGCTAGTTCCTCTTAGCAATTGCTTTGGTAATGATATGGTGACAATGTCACATGCTTAAAGTCCCACTCATCAGAAATTTTCTTTAAATCCATTCCGGAGAAGGGGGGGGGGCTTTTATCAAAGACGACAATGTCGGCAACTCTTTGTCAGCTGCATTGCCTTTTGTAGCATTCGATGATGGTAGCTGATGTGGAGTCCCTCAGCCCATCCAGCTTACAGTAGTTAGAGTAGCAATCCGCTATAATGAGGTAGTCATCGTAGTGGAGAGGGATTTGGACTGGGAGGAGTGTATCATTTTGCTGCTTCCTCTGAATGGAGTTATATGTGGCCAGTGAAGGTCTTTATGTTCTCTGTGATCCCTTGCCAGAAAATAACTTCACAGGCCTTTCTGAGACCAGCATTACTGCCTGATCGGCCAGCATGGCCTTTGCATTGTATTTTTTTGGTGTCTATCTTTTCATTTAGTCATGTTTTTCTGACAATGCCATATTTTGGGTCAGTGCGTAACTCTTTTTAATTGGGTCCCGGCTACTTCTTCATTCTAAGGGTTGCATAAGCAGCTATTTACATTACTTGGACTCCAAATTTTATTTTACAACATGAAATAATTTACAACATGAAATCATTTGGATTTAATTAGGAATTTTTGCCACTGATCAACACAAAAAAGTCCATACTGTCAAATTGAAAAATCAAATCTAGAAATTGTTCTAAATTATAACAACATACCTTGATTGAATACATCTGTATCCGTTTCAGTCAATATTTGTCAGAAGCACCTTGGCAGCAATTATAGTTATGCCTCTACCAGTCTAAGTCTCTACCATCTTTGCACATCTGGACGCAGCAATTTCTGCCCATTCTTTGTGCAAAATTGTACAAGCCCCGTCAAGGTGGATGGGGACCTCTTAACAGCAATTTTTAACTCTTTACTTATTTTCTTAATTGGATTAAGGACGGAGCTTTGACTGGGCCACACCAGGACATTGACTTCATTGTTTTTAAGCCACGCTAGTGTGGCTCAAGATCAGTTCTCTTGCAGACTTCAGTAGGTTTTCTTCCAGGATTTCTCTATACATTGCCACTTCCATTTTGCCCTCTGTCTTCACATGCATTCCAAGCCCTACGCAGAGCAGCATTTGCATAGCATGATGTTTCAAGGCAGGGATAGTGTTAGGCTTATGCCAAACATAGCTTAGCTTTGAGGACAAAAATGATATTCTGTTTTTTGGCTACATCAGTCCATAGAATCTTCTTCCACATGCTCTCTGAGACTTCCACATGCCTTCTGGCAAACTCTAACCGAGATTTCATCTGAGCGTTTTTCTTTTTGCTACTCTCCCTTAAAGGCCACTTTTGTGAAGCACACAGGCTATTGTTGCTCTATGAACATGAAGCTGTCATGTTTAGGAATGATGTAGGAAACAGGAAGTAGGCGCAGGCAGGACAGGAGTTCAAATAAACAGGTACGTTTAATCCAAGTACTCACACAGCAAGTACTCGAATGGCAGCTCTGACATAAATTCCAGATCAATTTTTGTTGAGACTGGATCACAGAGATGCTGATCCAATTCTGTGGTCATTTTCAAGGTTGTACTTTGGGACTTTGAGCAACTACCCTGTTAAGTGTCTGTCTATCCCTGTTGGTCAACTTTGACTTGGGACCACTGTTTCTCTTTGACAATACATTTTGTTAATGTTTAGCATTGACAAATTGACTCTTCCCCTTGACACATTGAATAATTTAGCCGTTTTTGTGACCGCGGCACCTGCAAATTGGGAATCGACTATTTGGCCTCTTTGGAACTCTGTTAGTTGCCTCACGTTGCTTTGAAAACTACGTCAGTCCACTAATCGTCAGTCCACTTTTATAACTGATACATATGTACTGCTTATTGGCAATCAATTGATGTGACCTCTGCAGCTATATTTGTAATTGTGACTTAGTTACTTTAAAGTAACAGTCTTTTTCCATGTGTTTTTCACCCATTATTTTGTCCACCCCCTGTAATGTAAATTTTGGTTTTATTATTTAGTAGTTGCAAGTTTTATAATAAGATTTTGCTGTGAAACACGTTAAAACTGTGTGTACTTCAGAATTATTTTGCAAAATACTAACAAATGTACTGTGATCACTACCAGTAACTCACAATCAACCTGCTGGAGAACCATGGTTTAGGGTCTCTGAAAATCACAAGGTCACTAACAGTAGATATTGGTCAATCAGAGTCAGAGATTCCAGACCAATATCTACACAAGTTAGAGTGCAAAGCAAAGCTGCGGAGCAGTATGCCCTCCGCAGTTTGACACTTGTTTCCAAGGAGAGGAATCTAGAAAGATCCTGTGTAATTTGATAATGGAAATGTAAAATCTTGAATTGTATAAGACAATGCCTGGAGTTAAATGAAAAGGTAAGAATGCATTTCAAGGGGAATAGTACAAGAGAACCTGTTTCAGTCCACTAAAAAAGAGGCTCACAAGGATATTCACCTCGCAGCAGGACACTGAGCCAAAGTATCAGGTGAAAGCAACATTGTCATGGTTTAAGAGCAAAAAGTTTAATTATGTTATTGTTAAATCGTTTTTTGTAGGAGAGTGTATTTTAGCATTAAGCAGAAAGTAGTCAGTTTGTGTGTAAACATTATGGACATAAAAGTAGTATTCTCTACTTGTGGGATTGGAATTTCCAGACATCACAAGTATTTAGGAATTTGCAAGTGTTAGACATAGGAGCATGATGGGAGGAGGATAAATCCAACTTGCTTCAGGTACATGACAGTCCCTATCCATTGCTTCAGGTATGCTAATTGCTATCAAATTATTGTTTCTGCTCTGTCCTTCAAATCTACACTTTAGCTTCTGTTTTTTCCTCTCCCACTCAACACCTTCTCTCTCCCCCTCCTCAATTTTTGTTGAAGTATATTCAGTCGTCCTTTCAAGATTTTCAAATAGCTGGCCTTGCAATGTAGATTTAGATAAAAAAGCATCCATTTTAGCATTTAGCCTGTTTATAGTTCTCTTGAACTCCATCATGAGTTCTTTTAAAGTGCCTCATGGAGATTTTCAAGGGCAGCACATAGGAAAGTCATTCTTATAGGTCTACCGTGTAGCTCTTCCTTGACGGAAGCAGGCATCTTTCTGTCCAGATAGTTTTGCCTCTAACCAGAGGAGTGAGGAAAAATAAAATAGTATTTTCAAGGCAAAATAAATAAACAAAAGAGATTGCTTCTCTCATCATAAATGTAGAGGCCCACCCCACCACCTTTTTATATAAAATGCAATGATGAATCCTAAAACTGTCCCCAGTTATAAATCGAAGTCACCGTTAAAGACAGCATCTAATAATTTAAGTTTAGAAGCTTCTGCTTACAAATATAGATTATATCCCTATAATCCAGAACAGACATAAAATGTATTGAATTATTTATTTTCTACTACCAAAGGAATCAAATTTTCAGTTTCTTTACTTAAATAGTCCCAGATCCATATATTTTTGGGGGGGATCTTTTAGCAATTGTTAAATTTTAACTAACTATGTTTATTGTCACTTATTGGAACAACAACGCAAAGTGCAAATGCTGATCAGGGCACAACATCTAAAAGACGTTTACGGATATTAACTACGAGCTACACCAGCCCTCACTCAATGACTAGTGTGGTAAGTAATAAATGAATGTTAATACAAACGGATAACTTCTGATTCGCTTGCTGCTTTACATTTATTAACTTGCAGTCCCATTTGAGTGCTAATTTCACCCATGCATATGACTTCTTAGCTAGGCCTCGGTATGCATTCAGTGTAGTGTTGTATTGTTGTGAGACTCAGATACAAAGAACAGCTGTTTCTCCTCCATTTTGTTCATGGAATGATTGGACCACACGCTGTAAGATGATTGATTGTGCTTTGGTACGTCAGCGACTTCAGGAGTGAAAGTTCAAATTATTTTATCATTGAGCACAATAACTCAACGCAGCCAGTTAGGAAAGCACAGCTATGTCCTTCCTTGAAAGGAACAGGTTTCTCTGGCCCAATGACGTTCTTGCACTTATGTGAATGGCCTCTTAGGCTTTAGCCATGTTTAACACAATGGACATAAACAAAGGTACATTTTCAGATGCTTTCTGAAGGTGGGAAAATACTTTGCGATCCTAGCCTCCAGGGAAAGCTGGTTGTACCATTGAGGTACCAGGACACAGAAGAGTTTTGACAGCACGGATCAGGAACTGCCCCAAAGGCCCCAGAGCTCACTGACCAAAGAGCCCGAGTAGGGAAGTAGGGTTTGAGCATTACCTGAAGTTAGGGAAGAGAATCTCCTCTTGTTGCTCCGTAGACAAGGACCATAGCCTTGTAGCAGCCAGGGGAGTGTGCGAAAAAGAGGGTTGACATGGGAGAATTTGGGAAGGTTGAACACAAGGCGGGCCACTGCATTCTGAATGAGTTGCACTGGTTTGGTTGCACACGCCTGGAACCCTACCAAGTGTGAATTGCAGTAACCAACACATGAGATGACAAATGACTGGATAAGTACCTGTGGTGCTTCCTGCGTTAGGTAAGTTCATAATGACAGGGAGTCATCTAGGGTCATGCCAAATTTCTTTGCTCTCTGGGAGGACACTGTGTAGTTGTCAACCATGATGGATATGACCTGGATCGGACAGGTGCTCCCGTGGAAGACGAGCAGCTTAGTCTGGTCAAGGTTAAGCTTAAGGCATGCAGCAACACGTGTTATCACTTTGGGCGCTCTGGGCTTAGCCCCCAAAAAAAACCTTGCCCCTAGGTCCGCTTCTACAGCAAAGCCTTCAATGCTGAACGATATGCAATTTTATATAGAATCATTTTCAGTTTATTGTTTGCCAGTAGGATTTCCAATGTGCACTTGGCATTACTGCCTGAAATGAACAAAGCGAGTTGAAATAACATATTTTTTATTTCATGTGTCAAATAACAAAAATCAATTATAGAATGTTGTGTACATTCAATTTTTTGTTTGTTTTATCTCGGTATCAATTGTTTGTTTTATCCCGGTATCTGACGCATTGGTAGCACAACCAGCTTGAAAACTATGATGTGAAATTGCAGTCATTTTCAAATTTCCCAGAGTTGTTTAAACCAAGTCACTACAGTCAGTTCTTATTCTACTGAAATCAAAGTTCTGTTCCAGAAAATAACCAAACAAACTAGCCAACTATGTTGCCCTGTTGCCCAAAACAACAGAATATTTTTGGCAGGGCAAGCTCCTGGCACGGATATGTTCCGCCTTTCACCAACCTGTGTTGTACAATATGTTTGTGTTGCAAATAGAAAACTATGTTTACATAATATTTTGAACACAAACAAAAACAGAGACATATCTTGACTGATAATGGTATCCACAATTATGTCATAAAACTGTACATGAAAGACAACATCAACAACGTCAATTGAAAAGCTTTTAAGGGTGAGGAGAGAGGAGAGGACAGGAGTGGTTAGTGAAAGATGCCTCAGAGAAAGATTAGGCTGTCTGAGCACAGACTGCAGCCACCTCTCCAGCACTCACTGCAGCGTGTCTAATGATTCAGCTCCTTCACATCGGATTCCACCAACAACTGGGGAGGTACAGTCCATCGAAAGAACTGTCCACATTTAGCTTGTGATGACTGACAGCAATTCTTAATCCTGTCTTCTAACATGCAATGGAACAATGTGAAAATTAAACTGTACATAGGCAGATGCTATGGAACAAACCAAATGTATAATTGCATTTTGCATACTCCCATACGAAAAATAAATGTATTTTAAATATATTTTTGAATACATTTCGAAAATATATTTCCGAACACATTTGGAAAATATATTCCTGAATACATTTGGTAAATATATGTCAAAATGTTTGAAATTGGCCACTTAAATATATTTATAAAAAAATTATTTAATATATTTTTAAAATGCATGTCTAAATATACTGTAACTTTGACCAGGCTGTGTTTCAAACCTGTAACCTTATGTTCCACAGTCAGGTGCACTAACCACTACTCCAAACAGGGTTACTTCATTTGGAGGGGTAAGTAATGATCTTACCAAGTTTGCTATAGCATGTTAGAATATATTTGTGACCATAAGATGAAATGTATTTTGGTAATGTATATCTATAAAATGTGTTTCAACACCTAAATGTGATATAATCAATACCTCGGTAATTACATTTCATCTTTTTACTTTCACAGGACCTGAAAAATGCATTTTAATATGGGCTTCAAAATACATTTTGTAATGTATTTTCTTTACAAAATACATATTGTAGTGAGAGCATTTTTGACAGTGATTTGGACAAAACTGAAATGTATTTATACGTTTTCAAATACATTTCAGAATAAAAGCTGACATATATTTTGATAGCTGAAATGTATTTTGAATAAAGTTAAATGTATTTATACATTTTTAAATACATTTCAGAGTAAAAGGTGAAATACATTTTGATACTTGAAATGTATTTTGAATAAAGTTAAATGTATTTATACATTTTTAAATACATTTCAGAGTAAAAGGTGAAATACATTTTGACACCTGAAATGTATTTTGAATTAAGTTAAATTATTCGACATATATTCATCATATATTCTACATACATTTTGCATTGCAAAAATATATTTATTTTCCATATGGGCTGTTCTGAGAGGGAGAGAATTATGAAAAGAATGGGAGACAATGGCATGGGACTCAGTGAGGGTTTATTGCTTCAAAATGCCATGCTACTTGTTCTTGAAAATAAAGATATATCACCTTAAAGTGCTCTAAGGATTCTTAGTAATAACGCGCAAAACCTCACACACAGACATTGTCTCTTATAAAAGAAGGCAGGGGAATCCAGAAAACTCTGCTAATGGCAGTACAGTTCAAAGTAACACCCTAAAAAACACACAAACACACACACACAATACTATTTACTCCTGATTGGACTTGCCACAAGTGAACTGCAGTTTCCAAATTCCCTGTATGCTCCCCTCAGTGTTGATTAGCTTACTTAATCCACTCCCAGAATGAAGACAACGCTGCCCATACATGCATCCTGGCATACTATTGACCTGTCAACTGCGCACAACATACAGGAAGCACAATACGGGGCAAAAACAATCACAAACCTTGCATCACCCTCTTCTGTGTCTCAAATCCAGACTGAGCTTGTGCCTGGTAAAACATGCGGCAGAGCATTGGCCAATCATAGGAACTATGAGACAGCCAATCAAGGTTGACTGCCTCTGGATAGTAGCCAATCACAATATGGCTCATTACTCAAATAGACAGGCTTGGGGGAGGGTTCACTTGCTCATGCAGGGAAAAATCTGAGCATGCAAAAAGGAGGGGGCCAGGGGAAGAGAAAAAATGTGTATATGGGGGAGGGTGTATGGGGAACAAGAGGGTCAGGAAAAGCTGAGAGTGAAAACATTTCAAATGGCAAATCAGATCATACAGTACAACTTTTGCAATTTTCATGATGTTGCATTAACATTTAAATAAAGATAATCTGCAAAAGTGTGTATGTCTACTGTTAACTGTAATGGAGTGGCTATGGATCAGTCTTTTCTCTGACCTTTAGAATGAGTAACTCTTTTGCAAAACATTTATAAATGTATGCGCATGTCTGGATGGAGTCCTGCACATGTATTTATTCTCTGTATGATCTTATGCATAGTATACGCACTGTAGTTGCACCCCATCCCCCCTTATATTTCTTGCATATCTGCTACTGAATTTCTCTCACATTTCTCCTATACTGACCTAACTGATAAAGTAGCCTACATCTCTAATCCACGTGTTCGCTTCATTATTCGGATCATGTAAGAATGAACAAATAAAATAAAAACCCAGCGGATATTTGAACAAACATTCCAAAAATAAACATAGCCTTTGGCCTAAGGATACAGGTAGGCTGTTTAAAGTATTGTTCTTTAACTCTGGCAAAGAATAGGTCAAATAGTATGAGGCAGTCGAAACAGAAGCCTAGGCTTGTGTTATTTTTAGCTTTAGCAGTACGTTTTGATTGGGAGCAACAAACAGCATAAAACCAAATAGCACACAAAAAACATTTTGTTTATTGGTGTCAACTCAGATTACACATAAACAGTGCCCTAGGTGGGTGAAGAGATTTGAATGGGAATGCCCATTCAGGATACTGGGCTGTGCAGAACAAACAAACCCACTGTCAAACTGTGCTAACTGGCTATATATGGTGTAGCTGCACAGATGTGCAACTCTAGCAAATGCCAACCATGTAGCTAGGACATTATGTTGGTTCAGAATTTTTTTTTTTACTTACGTTTTATTTCATATTTAAAAAAAAATATGAAGAAGGGTAGGCTACATTATAAGGTTTATCATATCAGAGTGTATGAGAAACGTGGAGGGAGAAATTCAGCGGCAGCATATAAGTAAGAAATGGTAGTACTGGTGCATGAGCTCAAACTAGGGAATTGTATGTAAAGAGATTATAGAGCGTTAATACAAGTGCAGAATGTGATTGGGATCTTGAGTGTAAGTACTACGTTGCATATTATTTACAGTCCTCCACATAATTATTGGCACCCTTGGTAAAGATAATCAAATCACAAAATCATAAAATGTTGTTTATCTCCTTGATGTTACACTAAATATGAGACACAACTAACCTTCATTTCAGGTAAAATTGTTCAAAGAAAGAACTCATTGTTAATCAAGAAATGTATTTAATTCCCCAAAACATGTGTGTTAAGATTATTGCAACCCCATGTAATTCTTATAAATCTTTCTACTGATATATATTTAATTTCAAGTAAGTCTAAATCCTTAGTAACTCTTAAAGAGTCTTCTAAGACCTATTGTTATACTGGGCTGTAAATATGAAGTGACACACATGACAAGGTCCCCCTTTAATCTATCAACTTGGGGAAGGTCAGAGAACACCCAAATGAAATAAGACTAAAGGGTGTTGACCTTTATAAATTAGGCTATAGCTATAATGAAACAGTTACATGCCTAAAAATACCTAACTTCACTATTAGGAGAAAAAAATAAAAAAATAAACTGAAGCTGGAATGACTGTGTCAAGATGAGGACACAAGTGTATTTTTCTCCTACTCCTACTCGGTTAGTTGGTTTGAGAAGTAAAAAATTCCCCTGGAACCACATTTTGAAAATGTTAGTTGTGTGTTACATTTGGTGAAGTCTCCAAAATGACAGTTAGATGCCACCTCAATGCCAACAACCTACAGTATTTGGAAGTCTTGGCAGACAAGAGCCTCAAATCTCAAGACATAAATGTCATTGCCTGGAGTTTGTCAAATTTCATTGAAACTTTGATTGCAACCACGTTCTGTGGTTCGATTTTCTATTTTGACAACAAACACCAATGATGGCATTGGTGTAGAAAGTGAAATGGTCATGTAGAAAATACCTACTCCTCAATTTCAAGTATGGTTAAGGATATCCAATGTTGTTGCTGATGTTTAGTATCCAAAGGTCCTGGGAACCTCGTTAAGATAAATAGCATCATGGATTGTCAAATACTATAAGATTTTAGACCAAAATCTGTCGGTCTCTGCCAAGGGGCTAAAATTGGGTCATTGGATTTTACACCAGACTCATATTTTGAGTGTAAGATCTAGTTGCTAAATAAACAATTATTTGTTTTCATAGCTTAATTCAAACCACTTTACTAAGTAGGCCAATCATTCTAAGGGCATTGTATGGGTGTTAAGCTGGTGTGTGTCTGTGTATGTTTATTACTGGGCATGTGTAGTAGGGTAAGATGTGGTAACTAGCCCCCCTAGAACAATGTTTACTTGCGGACAGAAAAATTAAAATGTTGGGGGGATAAAGGTATGTGGACAATCATTAGGCTTAGGAGAATAAACTATAAGGGAACCAAACGGATGCAATTTATACTTTTTTAGATATTTGATGAAATGTTGTTATAAGAAAATTGATTTTTGTACTGGGGTAATGGGGGGGGGGGTAGTTAACCCAATAGGGTTATACACATGTATTAAAATGCATTTAATCTGTTTTATGCATAGATTTTTTTTAATTAATACTAATTACAGTTAGCAAAACACAAACTGAGCTTTTGATTGTACAAATGCCATGCATAAACGTAAACATTTTCTCTCTAAGCAAGTGAATTATTTATCTGAAGGCTTTACTACTTGTACATAAAAAAATTATGTGGATCTAACCGAATTGAAACATATCTGGAAATCTTTAAACATATCAAAAAATTAGATCAACTGACCTCAGAATCGTTTTGTGGAAACGTTTTATGTCCAATAGTTGTGATGACACAGATAACTTTTTTTTAATTAAGCAAAATCTGTGGCAGCCAGGGAGAGTGTTGTGCAAAAAATCTGGTCACACCTTGTGGGATTTTTGTGAATTACATGGGGGGGGCAAGTTACCCCATGGGGTAAGTTACCCCATCTTACCCTATATATTTTAAGCATGCTTGTGAGTCTGTATGTATGAGTACTCATGAATGACGTACATGTGTTTGTTTGTGTTGTAATGGGCAGTTGGTGAAATTCAGTGAAAATGTAATAATACAAGTTATTACATTATTCATGAAAAACATGTTACCACTAATCACTGATAATGTAATTCCTTACATTTAGCCAAAAGTTTTTTATGTTAACAATTTAGCATTATATTAACCAACTTTTTTGTTACAATAATTAGTTTTATTAAATTGAAAATAAAAACGTTATTCTTGTGTTACAGTGTGCCTATTACGTTTGTCAACAGGGTTTCATTATTGTACACCATTGCTCTCTCGCCTTTCTCTGAACTATCCTGTCCTCGAGACATCTCCTGCATTTAGCTAGTTTTTTTTTTTTTTTAAAAGATGTATGTATATAAAGAAGCTTTCTTGCCCATGGTTTAATTTCATGCTACACATACTATGTATTTTGATGATGTTGTACTCCCTATTTGACTTTTCCTACCCTACTACTTCCACCCGGCTACCCAAAACAATACTAACGATACCAGCACACTAGATGGCCATAGTGAGCAGACGTATTTTTTGCACTGCAAGTATAATCCATAGAAAAAGACGAAAAAGTAACTAGCTAGCGAAATTCACAAACGAAGATGGCGGTGCAAGAGACAGCTGCACAACTCTCCATGGCTCTGAAGGTTCAAGAGTATCCCACTCTGAAGGTTTGAAATTGTTTATTTCAAAGAAAATCAAGACTAACTGATTTTGAGGCATGTATGGGGGGCATATCTGTCAAAATACGCAGACATTCTAATGATTTGGGTAACCCTTTGCAGGCAAACGTCAGCTAACAGCTAACTATACAGCTAGCTAGTACGTCGTCGGGTAGGGGCAAGTTTAGTTCAAAACAACGGGGCAAGAGTTGGGTTGTGAGGTCGAGTGTGAACAGAGCTAATGGTGTGGTCAGATATCAGTCAACATCTAGATGTTGTTAGTTAACTTGTCAGTTATTGGGAACGGCTTTGTTTAATTGCACACTTGGTTAAATAAACAGACTGTCTTACGCAAGCTAGCGTTACAGCGAGCTAGGTAACCAACCAGTTTGATCAGCTGATACCTGTCAACTAGTCTAAGATTAGCTAGCTAGTTCGAGATGGTTTTCTGTGATATTCAGTGGCGTGTAAAATCAGCGTTTGATTAATCAGCACTATAACGTTGTTTGGAATAGGATGGCGAGATCATATGTGAAGTGCGAGAACGTTTCATCTGACACTGACGCAGATGTAATAGCTATCTACAGTAGCTGCCTTAGCTAGGTACATTTATGTAACAAGATAACGCGTTAAATAACTACTGCAATTAGCTAGCTAGCGAACGTTCGTTAAAGGGAGAGAAGAAACGACCGTATTGCTAACTAGCTACAGTAGCTATCTGTTTGATTCCGAATGTAATACTGGGAAGCGGCGTCCCTGACGTGATCAACATGGTATGATGATGGTTCATCAAATAGGATCTACACAGTACAACGTCACCAACATATAACGAACGTTAGCTTATTACTAGCTAGCATTGTATCTATGTAACTAGCTGCAGTCATTAATCCGAAGGAAGGTACATTAATACTAGGTAGTCAGTTGATTGTTTTTCAACTTAATAATTATGTTTGTATCTATGCGCAAGTGCAGTACCATGACATTAGTACAGTAGCAAGCAGCTATCGTATCGCTCTAGTACAATAGTGTACCGTTATATAGCTAAAGAAAATCTAGCTTGTTAGTGTCATGTCCTTAACTTACTACAATGCAATTGCTGAGAAGATCAGTCTGCAGTTGTAACACACTGCGACACTATTGTGCTGGGCAAATCCATTTAAATTCAATCTCTTTTTGACACCCCCTCTTTTTAACGTCACCACTCTGGACCTGGATGATTGAATGGCTAAGCATTCAAAAGATAAAGCTAATGAATTAAACTGTTACTAAAATGTGCTGTTATACTTCATATTCCATGTTATAGTGCAGCTTACTAGGAACACAGAACACTTAAGTTATCGGAAATAAATCTTGGGGACATGCCATTTTAATCCAGTGTGGCATGGTAGCCTTGGGCCAGTAAAGGGAAGGTCGCTGGTTCTAATTTCTAAGCCGGCAAAGTGAAATATCAGTAATTTTGTCCCTGATCAAAGCAGTTACCTCTAATACCTCCCAGGTTGTTGCTGAAACTTAGTATGTGTTCTTAGTCATATTTCCCTGGTAAAATGTTTTGTAATGCCTTTCCAGAAGGCACCTACTCACCTGTCTGGATTCTTAAAAACATGTGCAATACATCAAGATAGGGGGCACATTTTCTTATTACATTTTCAGGGCTGATTTAAAAGACAGATGATTGCAGTAAGTTATCAATGCCAAAATGATGTTGTAGCCCAAGTTATGCGTCTGATATGCTAATTTAGCATAAAAATACCTTGTTACCTTAACTGAAGCCCAATTTAAGATGGGTTGGTCATTATTACCACATCCTATATCAAACCTTAATATGTAACAATAAGGAAACTTTTATTAAATTGTAATAACATTTTGTGTACCGCATCATGCAAATTGGATTATACTTTTAGTATACAAAAGGACAGTACAGCCATCTAGTACTGGGTCAGACACCCTTTGCCTCTAGAACAGCATAAATTATTAGAATTGGTTTTAGGACTGAGCTACTCAAGTGAACAGAACTCGCTCTCATGTTCCTGGAACCACTAAGACAATGCCTGCTTTGTGACATAGCACATTCTGATGTGAGGGAGGGTAAAGTGTAGCCACGAAGGCTGTGGCTTATCTGAAACATTGCGCATTTAGTATCGGGACCAAACGTGTATGGCTCACCCCATTCAGTCGAGTAGTCGATTGTTTAATCCATAGTCTGTAGCTCAAATAAGATTTTCTGTTTTTTAGTCGAGCAGTCGCATGGCCACGCAACACCCATCTGATTCCTGTCTGGCTCAGTTGACTACTCCATTGTGAAGCTCTTCTGTGTAGTCATGTAGTTATGTCAGCCCGGCTAGATGGCTTAGTCCATCACTCAAAAAATCTGTTACTGAAATTGTATGGTTATTATGTAAGACCAATTATGTGACAATAATAAAAATAAGATGTTTTTATTACATGTTTTCTGAATAGGTTTTATGAGGCCTAGCCTAATAGCTAAAAATCCCCTTTCATGTATTCTCTTTTTATTTTTGCAGACTGCATGTGAACTACAGTGCAATTTTATCCAAAGATTTTGCCTAGAATTGCACATATTACAAATGTAGCTTTAATACTCCTATTTGACCTACTTCAGACTAAATGTCTCAAATCTGTATTATGGAAACGTTCCATGACCGTAGCAACTGACACAAAAGTTAAATGCAAGCTCTGGAAACAGCAGTTTGCATACACCTGTTCTGGCAGTATTCTCCATTAACCTCTCTCAACTAGCTGATTTCACCCACAGGATTGTCGCTGACTGAATGTTGTTTGTTGGAGCATTTTCTGTAAACCGCACTGTTGTGCATGAAAAGCCCAGGAGGGTGGCCGTTTGATATACCAGAACTAGAAATGCGAAGTTCTATATACTTCCATATAACCAGTAGGGATGACGAATTACAAGTAGTAAGTTAGTTTACTTGGCCTGTGCCAGTTTGATTTCACTCAAAAGACTGGAGTCTTTAGTGTAGGATTCTAGAGTTGGGCAGGCACAAAAACCGTAAGATGAAAACCAAAGAACCAATCGAATGTGTTTGGGGCGATTTGCCCTCAGGAATGGGAGGTACGTTCCCATAACAGTGGGCGTAGACTTGTTGGCTGCTTATTTCTTGCGGGGTTGTAACACCTCTTTTGAAAATTGCTATTCTAGTCTGAGTTGGCAGAAACGTCTAGTCTGGTAATGCAATCTGAGACTACAGTGGGTGTGTTTGCTTTCCTTTTTTATTTCATGATGATCACGACCTGTTAGTTTTGTGATTTTTAAATTGTCTATTGATCTATCATCTAATCTGCACTCAGTGGCCACTTCCTTAGGTGTCTTATGTCTTTGTTAACGCGAATAGCCAAACAGTGAATCATTTGGCAGCTTCTTAAAATGTTGAGCATGCAGACATGGTAGAGAGATTTAGTTTTTGTTAGATCTAAGCAACTTTCACCGGGGTGTGATTGTTAGTACCAGATATGTTGGTTCGTGCATTTCAGAAACAGTTGACTTCCTGGGACTTAAATGCACTACAGTCCCTTGCATGATGTCAGATCAATAGGATCTGTGGCATGTGTAGTGTGGCTCACTTGAGCCATACTGCCAAACTTTGATTATATTTCAGCAGCGCTATATGCACCAAATTCTACCGAAGAGGTGCAGTGGAATCTCCAGTGACTTCTCTCCCTTCCTATCAGACATGGCAGATCTCTTGCGTGTGGTCGCCACTACTTTCCTCCCAGCTGACCCTCATTATATAATATATATCTGCATCCCAGGTCCATCTTTAGGGTGCTTTTTCATAGTCCGTGTCTTTACAATGCCAGCGATATCCTGCACTCTCACCTACCCACACTGATTGAGTGCTTTGGCGACATCATACGAAATCCAGTCAGTGAAAAGTTAGAGGTCTTGGTTCAGCTTATGGAAACTAACTCAGAACCAGCTGAAGAACATTTCATGCAAAACATAGGAATCACTAATAGTCTGTTTCACCTACAGGCACTAGTAGTCAATACAATTATGCCAACATGCATAGAGACCACCCAGCATTACTTAGTACACTTCGGAACAGAGGTTGTGTAAGCTTTCCTACCACAGCCATGTGCAACTTCCATGTGCAAATAAACTAAATGTGATGTTCATTTCAATGTGATGTGTGCAAGGCCTTGATGTATTCAGATGACCTTATCCAACAAATCATGGAGGCAATTGATAGGTCTACCAAATGGTTATCATCATGCCACACCAGATAGATCCCCAAAAGACTGGCAAGATTCACACTGTGCACGCAACTATACTCTAGTGCTTCTCTTGAAATGCAGTACAGCAGTATCTCAGTGAATATAGCTATGTATTTACATTGAAAAATTAAACTGAATATAGCTAGTGGCACGTAAACTATACTGGTACATATTGTACATAGACAGGTATACTGACATGATAAACCTGTAAATAGATCTATGGACATGTTAAACCTGTAAATAGTTTATACAGAGAGAGATCCACTCACCTTAGCATGCTCCTGAAAATTATACATTGAAAACATATCCTGTTTGCTCAGCAGTCTCTGTTGATTATTATTACTGCAACCCCGGTCTTGATTTTGCCTATCACTCGATGGCCTAGTTTGTAACAGGGATATCAGTGGGGTGAACACAGTCATTTCGTTGAATGGATAGATGCTTGAACATTGTCTGGCTATCTAGGTAATTGGCTACATTTGCTTCTAGTGGGTTTTTTTCATTGCAGAGTCACCTTTTGTGACATTATCATTAAGACTATCGAATGGCCTAGTTAGTTACAGTAGCTGTCTGCCAGCCAATAGTTTGTCAATCACAATAATGCACATACCTATGAATATTGGTACAATATCCAGAGATATGCTAGGATGATTCTCACAGACTGAATATCATTTTCTTTTTACAAGTTCAGTTCTCTAGCTAACCGTAGGTGTAGCTAATACATTCATGTTCTACCAAAAAGACAGATGTTTTTAAAATGCATTGGGGACAGCATATTAATAAAAACAAGTATACACTTGGTCTCTGATACAACTGATTTTATTGGGGCATGCGAAGGCCTCAGGTCTGATCTCTGACTATTTTTATTCATAAAAAGTGGTACGCCGTTAAAGCTAGAAACACAGTTCAAACTTTAAAATATTTAGGCTGGTTGTTGGTTCCTTGTATATTTTAAAAACAAATCTATTTTACTTTTTAAAATATTTTGAAACTTCCTTAGGCTTAAATGGGATTTCTTTATTGACTTCTATGGGATACTTACAGTACCCTTTTCACTTGAACCATACATTTGTCCAATTAGCCAAAAATGGTATCTCTTGAACCGTTCAAGCCAAACACCAAATGAACATTGTTTCACATGTTCAGGCTGTCCCACTAAAGCGTAAATCTAATTTACGTTGAATTGCATTTAAATATTGACAAGAGGGCACATTAATCCGTTTTGTACATGTTGTTTTGGTTAGGAAATACAACTCTAGTTCGAACATGTTGGACTTTTGAACAGTGACTCAAAGCCTCATGGGATATTGTTGTACCTAGGCTAAGCATTGGCTTTGCTCGCTCAATTTAGTTTGTGCACAAGGATTTCCTTCAAGTAAATTTTTTGCTCACAAGTGAAATTCTGTGCTCTTGGTGTATAATCTTTCTATCTCCAGCCATTCTGTGCATAAGTAATCAATGCCAAATTTTGGATGTGCGCAATATTACCCGAGCAAGCAAGATTGTTCTGTAATAGTCTTGCTTGCTAGGGTCATTTTGCGCGCATGGAACATTTGGCATCGGTCTGACACCATACTATCAAGTTCACTATGAATGGTAGAATAATCAAATTTTCAGTGTGCGGTAGTTCTGTGTTTGAATAAACCTTGTTCACATCAGACCCCAGGAAAACCGCTAGACAATTTCAAACTGATAAAGGCCTCCTTTTTTATGTCAGTCTTACGCAGAAGGGCATATCTAATCGCAAAACATGGTCGAACCTTGAAGCAGATGGCGCAAAACGGGGTACTAACCGATACTTGATGGTTGTACCTAAGTTTTATATCTTAGTTTTATACAGTGGATATAAAAAGTCTACACACGCTTGTTAAAATGCCAGGTTTTTGTGATGTAAAAGAATGAGACAAAGATAAATCATGTCAAATCTTTTTCCACTTTTATTGTGACCTATAATGTGAACAAATCAATTGAAAAACAAACTGAAATCTTCAGTGGGGAAAATAAAAAATAAAAAACTCACAGTAACCTGGTTGCATATGTGTCTATTAACATGGCACATCTTGACGTGGCAATATTTGCCCAATCTTCTTTGCAAAAGCGCTCCAAATCTGTCAGATTGCGAGGACATCTCCTGTGCACAGCCCTCTTCAGATCACCCCACAGATGTTCAGTTGGATTCAGGTCTGTGCTCTGGCTGGGCCATTCCAAAATATTAATCTTCCAAAAAATTCCAAAAAAGAATTGCAGCTTTTTGACCAACATTGGCTCAGTACAAACTCTACATTCCACAGTAAGAACCTCATACCAACACCCAAAGCATGGTGGTTGTAGTGTCTTTGTTTGGGGGTGTTTTTGCTTTATCAGGACCGGGACTGTTAAAGGTTTGGAATTGCCTAGTCGAAGTCCATACCTAAACTTTTGACAGTAGCAGGACCTGAAACAAGCAGTTCTCACTTGAACGCACAATATATTTTTGTAAAATGTGTATTCATTTGGGATCCATTTTATCTAATATTTAGGTTTTGGTTGAATAGAGTCCATAACAATGCTTAAACAACATCAATAGACTACTTCTATTGTCTATGAAAAATCAGATTTAATTTGTTTGCTAGGTAGCCTTTTTAATTAAAAGTTGTGGTATGACTTGTTAAGTGTTTATTTAGCATGTGATTTTTGTTGATTTAGCACACAGGCATTTTTCTTGCCTCTTCAAAAAGTTAAAGGAAATATGAATTACTGATGGATTGTCTTTTTATTTTATGTTAGACCTGGGCAGATTCAGTTGATTCCCAATTAACTTCAATACATTTAAAAAAAAAAAATTGAGTTCCGTTTCAATATTTTTTTACAATGCAAATTTTATTAGACCTTATGTAAGCTAAACTATGACAATGTTCATGTCTTACTGGGCAGCAGTGCACAAGGAAATGGCTCAGCTTCAATATGTAACTGATCAATTTAGTGATTCCCAAGCCTTTCCAATACCTTTTGGTCAGGTAGCTTTACTACTCACACCGCCTTGCTTATGTTCTGAATTTTTTCATTTGTATAGGTACCATATGAAACTCTGAATAAGCGCTTCAGAGCTGCACAGAAGAACATTGACCGTGAGACGAGTCACGTTACCATGGTGGTGGCGGAGCTGGAAAAGACCCTCAGCAGTTTCCCTGTGGTGGACTCTGTAGTGTCCCTTCTGGATGGGGTGGTGGAGAAACTCAGTGCCCTTAAGAGGAAGGTAGGTTCAGACAATTGCTTTAAAAAAAAAAAAAAAAAACTTGCATTGAAACGTGACTATACATGCTTTTCTTTTTTTTCTTGGTATTTCTTGTTTAACCCTACCTAGCTTAGCTACAAAATACCTATTTCAGACAGAAATGCAAGAATAATTGCCACCTTCATAAGTTTGCAAATCTTTTAAGCACTTGTTAAATATTGTACTGAATGATTTCAGACAATGAGTTATCTACGTGCATGATAATCAAAGAAGGACCCAGCAAAAACGTCTTCATTAATTACTTTTCAGGGAGAAAAACATTTGCGCGTTCTTTTGTGCCCTGTTGACGTAGATGAAAACCAAGCAAAACTGATTCTGCCTTCACTTTCATACATATGAATGTTGGATACTGTTTAGGCTGCTGAGTCCATCCAGGCGGAGGATGAGAGTGCTAAATTGTGCAAGCGGAGGATTGAGCACCTGAAGGAACACAGCAGCGACCAGCCAGCAGGTGTCAACGTCTGGAAGAAAAAGCGAATGGACCGCATGATGGTAGAACACTTGCTGCGGTGTGGCTACTACAACACAGCGGTCAAATTGGCACGGCAAAGTGGCATTGAGGTGTGCACTGCTTCTATCCTTCTATGTATTGTTTGGGGGTGGCTGAGTAGCCTAGTGGTTAGAGCAGCTGACCAGTAACCAAAGGTTTTCTAGATTGAATCCTATAGTGGGCAATAGGAAAAATCTGTTCTGTCTCTGAGCAAGGAAGTTAACCCTAATTGCTCCCTGGCGTTGCTGAATATTACAACGCTCATTCAGCTTACTTTGTAAAATAAGGGTTTCAAAATGTGAATGGTTTCTAGCAGTTTTGGAGTTTGGAATTTCAATAAGAACCACGTTTCAGGCGTAATGCTACTTGTGGAAGGGATTACTGTAATTGATTGGACAACTTACCCTGATGTTACATTCAATCCGGTAGTCTACACAACTGTACTAGGGAAACACTTTTCTACAGTGATTTTGTTATAATGACTAAGCAAATTCATTAGTTGTCGCACAACTAATAAAGACTATGATATGAACTTGCAAAAGCTATAAGCTGATATTTAGAAAAACAAGTGTACTTATTCTGCTGTTGTAATTCAGTCAATTTATGATGTATTTTTGCGTATTTTTATACTGCTGTTATAATGCTGGGCATTATAACAGTTGTATAACACTAGCAGTAACAGCAAAACTGTTAGAGCTGCTAATATTGAAATGGTAATGTAAACTAGTATGTACTAGGGCAGTGGCCCCCAACCTTTTTCAGTTACTGTACCCCCCAAAAGCTTTTGCACTGCTTGGAGTACCCCCTGAAGTACCCCCTCATGTTAATTTCACTAGTAAGCCTGTGGTGTCATAAGTGTTTTCAAGTACCCCCTGTGGAGAGTCCTAGTACCCCAGGTTGGGAACCACTGTACTAGGGCAATTCCCGCATTAAGGATGTGACATTTTCATACATAATCAGAAAGAAATTGTCTCAAAGAAATTACTCATCAAAGATAAAGGAATGTTTGTATGTATATACGTGTAGGACCCTGCTGAGGAAGTGTAGACAATTGTAATCCCACTTCATGTTAACGGAACAAAACCTGCATTATTGATGTGACTGAAATGGACAGGCATATCTGGGAGTACAGAAACATTGACAATAGTCAATGAATCTTGCATTCGTAGGGTGATATTTTTGTAGCCATTTTCAAAAGAAGGCTTGGCTGCCTACCAATACAACAATTATGCAAATATTGACATAGTCATATTTACCCTAGAGAGGAAAGTCGTCCGTTATGGATGTGACGCTGTGCAAAAGTGTGTGTTTCATATATGAAATATTTATTAACCCAACGTCCTTATAATACTTCATGTGTAAATTCAGTTTACCTCTAAGAAACAAGAAATTTGCACTAATGTTAATAATAAATGTAAATGTATTTACATTTATTGATTGGAAATAGTTTTTTCATGCTCAGTTTGACCTTACTGCAGAATTTCCCACTAGTATCATTTTTGTTGAGTTTTTTTAACATTACCTGATTACCTTGTCTTTCAGGATCTAGTCAACATTGAGATGTTCCTCACTGCCAAAGAAGTGGAAGAATCACTAGAGCGCCAGGAAACGGCGACCTGTTTGGCCTGGTGTCATGACAACAAGTCCCGCCTCCGCAAGATGAAGGTGAGCCAAGATATGTTGGTTGATGTTGATTGTAGTATGGCGGACACTTTGTTGGGTATGACTTCATTGACGCTTCACCCTCCAGAGCTGCTTGGAGTTTAGCCTGCGAATCCAGGAGTTTATCGAGCTCATCCGACAGAACAAGCGCATGGATGCCGTCAGGTAGGGAACAACTTCTACTGATATTCCATATCCTGTAACGAAACATTCAGGCTAATGTTGGGTCAAATTCATACAGACATGCGCGGAAGCACTTCAGCCAAGCAGAGGGGGGTCAGCTGGATGAGGTGCGGCAAGTGATGGGCATGCTGGCGTTCCCTTCAGACACGCACATCTCCCCTTATAAGGTAATAACAAAAATTAAGCCTCTATTGTGTGTGTTAACCCAGTAGTTAGACCTTTTCATTAACAAATTAATAAATGGAATAAAGGTCTAATCATATTCGCTAGTGACAGCTCTCATGTTGCAGCTGAGAATTCCATTCTTGCCATCTGTTCTGCTTGTTGCCATTAGATCTTAGCAGCGGCACATCTTACAAAGCCTTTTCTTGTAAGACGACTTCTCACGTTCAGTGTTCACTTTTGTGCCAAATGACTTTGCCAGAAGCTGAGAAAGCACTTCAATTAAATTCCTTCTGTCCCTCAAGGAAGTGACTCAAGTACTGTTTATCAGATTCAGACCTCTTTTTGGGTCTTTCACTGCGTTATCAGTTCATCTTGTCCAGTTTCTTTAATGTTTTTCTGGCCATTCCACAATATTTAAATTACTATTTCGACACAAATTTCCATTATTGTACTAATTTTAACTTGGATTAATTCTAATGTTGTATAGTGTTTTTTTCAAGCAAAGTAATACTAACTGCTGAGAACTTTCTCAGGACAAACATGACTGGTACAATATCTGAGAGGTATTTTATCATGTAAAATTTTGTAAAAAGTGTAATTTCTTGTAATTGTCATCGTAAAGGTTTACTCTCATACACACATTTCCATTCCACTCTATAGCTCAATTATTTTGCTGGTGAACTGCAGTTGACAACATTCATCCAGTGGCATGATGAATGGAATTATATTACTGGAATGCATTTGGTAATCTTTTTTAAGCAGTTGCAGCTTGCCTGGTTTGTTAAAATGCCAGTGATTGGACAAATCTCTGGGACTACTGCCACGAAATCAATCAACCCACGATGCAGAGAATCATTTTACTATCTAAACACATTCTATTTCACGAAATATATTTTCAGCTGGTCTACAAAATAAAATAGTAAGTATTCCAAGGTGAAACGCAAAATCCACTTTGAGAATGACCATTCAACAGGTACTTGCCAGCTGGAGACCAGACTTGCTAACCAGACATGCGTTTGTGAAGCATTCACGTAATTCAAGGTCAATGTCTGTCTGTACGGTATCAATTGATATTACTTAACTTTGAGGCAAGATATGTGTTTTATAAATAGCCTTGCTTGCTTTTATGTGCACCTCCTCGGGCTGTTCAGGCTTCCGCCAGTCTCTGTTTTCACTTGTGAAATATTTTCACCATCAACATTTCTGCTTCTAAATCTCTACCTGTGTACAGTCTAGCCTACTATGCACCCTGGCTCCATTTGTTTGTGAGAAAAGTTGCTTTAATATTCAAACTTGGACTCACTATTTGAATACAAAATTATTTACTGAAATTAATTAACGCACAAACTGACAGAGTACATTTTTCACCAAGTACAGTGACCAGGGCTACACAAGCAAACCTGCATAACGCAAGCTCAGCACTGTCAAATCAATTTTGTTGTTTTCTGTCTGTATATAGGAACACAAGTATAATAATCTGTTGTTCTATCCCTCCGAATGGCACTTAACTCAAAATTGGTCCATAAGGTCTTGCTGTAAATGAGAATGTTTAGTTGACATATATGATAAAATAAGGTTAAGAAAATATAAAAAATTGGTCCCATCATAGCACTTTAGGTTACGAGATCAGGAAAAATTAAACACCCCAGTGTTTTTTTCACCCTGCCCCTGAAACCTGTGATAATACCCCTTATAGTGTCTGACAAGAAATAATACATTATGTCAGCGATCTAAAGACAGTTATACTCATTACCCCTAGAAACATTGTAGGGTAATGAGTAAGTCACAGCGTGGGAATTTCACGACGGTCATGGCGGAAATGAAACAGTTTCCTGAATCTATAAAAATTTTGAGGGAGAAGTAGATGTAATTTCAAGGATTAAAACATGATAATTGAACTTTTTATGTGGAAAAAAACGTATCAGTTATAAGTTATTATTCAAAGTATGATATTAAAAAAGTGAATAATGTATGGTTTTGTCGTACATGTTCAAGTTATTTGTAAGCAATTCAAGTTATTTGTAAGCTCCAAATTCTCTTATTTCACTCATTGGCCTTTGTGCCCTAAACATTTTTGTGACACCGAAAAATTACGATATTCCAAGCCTGGTGAGTCATTAAGACTACTTCAAAATGAATTAAACTCTATAATGTTAGATTAATGGTGGCTAAAATTAAAAGGACATGACATTTACATTTTTGTAGAAAAGGGGTCACTGGGGACTTCCCCAACCTTAGGTCTGACAATCTTGCAAGAAAACCTTAGGCCCTGGGCAGAACGGTGTTCTAGCAATCCCCACTTAAATGGGTTTAAAGGGGCATTTCTCTATGATTTCAGATATGTTTTTTTCTTGTTTTCTACATAACTATCATCAATATGTTTCCCACATTACCTGTAGCGGTCTAGCTATCTTACCGGTTCCTGCAAAATGATTTTGCAGCTGACGTGCAATGCTCGGTAAACCTTCAGTCAGTGGTGAAGGATGGTGTATAAAGAAAATAGATTATTGGAGGAATTAATGAGTAACTAAATGGTTGTCATCCTAGCTAAGAAGTGAATCTCAGTGATTCATTCTCAATTGGATTTTATGATACAAAGCAAACATATTGAGTTTTCAAACTTGAATGTTGGTTACATCTGCCTTAGTTCAAATGTAAATTTTATTTGGAATAAATTGCAGTTAAGCTGTAAAGTCCTAGATGTCAGTGTTTGCACATTTCATTCTACTTCCTGTCTGGAATTGCCAGGCTGTTTAGCTTGACTGCCTGGTGTGAAACCGGCAGGTGTGCGTGATAAGCAAGACAGCATGGAATCCATGTTTATTTTTGATTTCAAGGGGAGTAATAGAAACCAATAATTATTTAACTATTTTTCTTTGGCACCGCTTGGCCATTCAAACTACCCGTGTTCCACCAAAACCACTTATGCGCATGCGTATCTTCATTGTGTATATCAAAATAGTATAGGCCTATGGTCTGGCCTGATTATCTTTGTCAAACAACCCTCACAGGATCTCCTGGACCCAGCCCGCTGGAAAATGCTGATCCAACAGTTTAGGTACGACAACTACAGATTACATCAGCTGGGCAACAACTCTGTGTTTACCATCACACTGCAGGCCGGCCTGTCTGCTATCAAAACTCCGTATCCTTTCCAATCACCCTTGTGCTGTTCTGTTTTACTGGTTCAGGTAGTAACATCACACAGTATTCTGTCTTTAGTTTTTTTTGGTGTGAAAGTTTCTTGCTTTTTTTGCATAATCCTTTTATGTAATGAGGGACTACAACTTTGAACAGTTTCCCTTTTGGGGTCATGCCGTGTTTACATTATTTGGAAAAAAGAACAGCAACAACATATTTCACGTCAAGCAAACAACCGTATACCAAAAGCTGGCACATTGGTACTGGAATGTACTGGAATGTAAAGTGAAATATCACATTTTAGCCCTTAAACGTTCTGCTCCCAGTCAGTGCTATAAGGAGGATGGCACCTCCAAAAACCCTGACTGCCCAGTGTGCAGCAAGTCCCTGAACAAACTGGCCCAGCCCCTGCCGATGGCTCACTGCGCCAACTCCCGTCTGGTGTGCAAAATCTCTGGAGAGGTGATGAATGAGAACAACCCACCAATGATGCTGCCCAATGGCTATGTGTATGGATACAATGTGAGTCTTTACGTCCCTCAGGTTGCTAGTTTACAATGGCAATGGTGAAAAATTTGTTTTCATTGGTTATTCTGGTTAATCATTTGTGCTTGCTTTCTAGTCTCTTTTATCCATTCGCCAAGATGACAAGGTGATCTGTCCCAGAACCAAAGAAGTCTTCAACTTCTCCCAGGCTGAGAAAGTGTACATCATGTGATTGGCTGGATACTGGATCTTATTTGGTTGCACCATCTCTGCTATGACCACCTTGTCCAGTCCGAATGCTGTGGATCTCCCAGAAGAGCCTCCAGCCCCTATGGCAATGCTCCACCACACCCATGTGACTGCACCCAACTCGCCCCACGCCCACCTATAGACATTCCCTTTTCAGTCTGTCATGGGTGACTCCTACAATGGAGAATAGGCCCAAATTACCTTTGACAGATTTGTGAAACTGGACTAATTTAACGAACATGTTTTTAAACTGTTGATGTTTTGACTTTTATTTTACCATGAGTCCAACTAGAAGTGTGGTGCGTTGTTTGAGCAATAAGGCACGATGAGGTGGTACATAAGATGTAATCAGCAAGGGCCTACGCATTTCCTGGAACATAATGCACGACATGGAAGATGTTCCACAAAGTTTTAGCCAAGGGTTAATAACCCTACTTGTAAGATTGGATTATTTTACTGAGAACACTCAAAGTTGTTTACCCTAAGCTGTTGTTTTCAGTGCACTTGTGCTGCTACCGTATGGGTTACAATCCGGCTCAAGGTTTTTACAGCAATGCTGATGCTATGTTACAAAAAGCCTAATCAACTCTGGGCATCATGCAATCGCAAGTAAAATAATGCAACTCGATTGAAGGTTAGTTCCGAACACAAACTGTTTTCCAGAGAACACATGGTGGTTGATTTTCCCTTATGTATTACTCGTGCCTTTTACCTAAGTTAACATCCTCACATCAGATGTACAAGCTGATTACACACTGATGTTTGCTACCTGACGGCACTAATTTGATGATGCACAATTTGTTTGTAGCTCTGTGTGGGTGGGGGAAGGGTAGGGTAGAAATAATTTTAAATCAGTATCTTGTTAGTCCTGCCTGTAAAAAGTGGTCATTACAGATCTAGGATGATACAATCAATGTTGTAAATACTAGCGAAATTAACGTAGAACTCCCCCTAGACCCCCCACTGATCAGGCTCACTCATGTTGTTTGTAGTATATGGCAACCTTGTACACGTACCTACAGTATACTCAAATATACTACACTTTTGAGTATTGGTGTGTGCGTCTTGCTAGGTAACATGCCAGGTCTTCTGAAGAGAACCTCGAAAGATGGTGAAAGATGGTAAAGCTTACAAAAGACTACCTTTTCCAGTGTTTTTTTATTAACCAGTGGTCTTCCTAGTTTGTGTGTGAAGATTGGCAATGCATTTTTTTTCACCTGCAGAAGGATGGGTACTGTACTTTTGATATTTATTTAGTAATACAACTATGATTGATGAAGTCGATCCAAAATACTCATTGATTCAATCTTAATTTCATACATTTTTCAATGATAAGCATTGTGCATTGTAATATGACAATAATTGTGATATTTTTTGCTCTTCATTTTGTATTATCTATTACAATTTTAAGACATTTTGTATGAATAACACAAGGGGCTATAGTTGGTCCAAGATGGTCCTTGAGATGACCATAGGTAAACTTACCTTATGTTTCAGTATCTACCATCTCTCCCTTTTCCTCATCTTGGCTGGTTGCTTCTGAACTGTATTGTTAGTATTGTTATTGTAGAGAGACTGTTTAGAAACTGAGCATGTGTGTTTATATTGGTAGGATAGATTGTTCATAAACAATTGTTGATAAAAAGATTTAACAAAACTTGGGTTCTGTGTTCTCTCTCCGCCCACATCTCTGTATAAGTTTGTCATTTTCTTTGACTGAATATGACAGTGATTTTCCTCGTAGTATTAATTGTTGTAAGTATGCCCTTCATGAGAATTGTATTCATTAGAAAACCTTATATGGCACTGTAGAGTAGATCTACTATGCCATCTGGCTGTTGTGTTTTAGGTGTATGAAGAGCTATGGCCTAATCTCCACTGAGGTAGTGGATCTGTGATGTTGTGGGGCTGTTTTACTTCCAAAGGCCCTGGAAATGTTGTTAGGATACATGGCAACATGGACTCTGTCTGACTCAGGAGGGTAAAACTGGGTTGTCATTGGATCTTCCGGCTGGGCAACGATTCAAAGCATACGTCCAAATCCACACGAAAATGGTCCACTGACTGTAGAATCAAGCTTTTGCAATCGCCATCACAGTCACCTTACCAAAATCCATTGTAAAACATGTTGGTTGAACTGACGAGAAGAGTCCACAAAACGAGGACTAAGGACTGTGAAGGATCCAGAGACTTTCTGTACATAATGGTCTCACGTACCTCCCAGTATTCTCCCACCTCATCAAACATAGGTGACAAGTAAGAGCTATTATCTTGGCAAAGGGAGGGCGCACAAAGTACTAAATACAGGGGTACCAATAATTCTAGCAGTTTTTTGATAAAACAATGAATTTTACACATTTAATGAAGGTTACATTCATGTGATCGAGTGTAAGTTCAAGCTGATGAACAACAATTACATTTTTTCACAGCCATTTTTGTTCATATTTACCTAGGGTGCCAACAGTTCTGGAGGGCACTGTGTATAGTGTAGTCCATTATGCATTTGGACAGTGACACAAGTTTTGTTGTTGTGGCTTGGTACTCAAGCACTTTGTACTTAAAAATATAGTGAGGATGGAGTTCAAAGTTCAAATTCACCAAATAACATTGTCATTCTGAACAATGAAATCCTTGTGACATGGCACACAACATCTACGTAACAATAATTAAGAAGTATATAAAGCAAAGATATAGCAATAATATACTTGACAAAGTAATCTAGCAGCAATTTTAAAGAGAGTATTGTGGGGAATATGAACAATATGGGTGGAAGTATTGAATATTATAAATATGATATGAGTGTAATATGCCTAGGTACATATAAAAGATTCTAATGTACATTGAATGCACACGGAAGTACAGACTGTCAACTTTAATTTGAGGGTACAGTAAATATAGGACTGCAATGACGTGTGTGTGAAACAGAGCATGTTTTCAAAACCTTCCTAACGCTTCAGAATAATAGTTCTATAACACACGTGTGTGTTATAATGATCTTAGCCAGAAACACGTGTGTTATAGAACTATTATTATGAAGCGTTCGGGAGGGTTTGAAAAATCTGTGACCCGGTAGTAGTTCCTTATTCTTGCCCAGGGTTTCTAGGTTTGGGAAGGGATATCCAGAGGTAATATAAAAATCAGGAGTTGTGAATCTCATTGATCCTTTATGAAGAAAGCTGCCCAGTAGATGGTCGACCAATCGCGTTCAGATTATCAAGCTACGGCAATTGGTTGGTGATCTTATCTTTTGTAGAAAGCCACGGTTGAAGTCTTCACAAAGTGCGTCTCCATTAAAAACAATAGATGTTAGAAACATAAAGAACTTACAAATCTAAGAAAATAATGTTTTGTTCATTTCGTGTAATTCGTGCTAAAGTTATTTTTAATTCGTTATAGCTAGTTCACGACCGAGTCCATTTTCACAGCTTTAACGACTACTATTTGTCCAATAATTATCCCAGAATACACCTGGTCGCCCAGTAAAATTACCAGTAAAGGTTTCCCGTCTTCTCTAAAGTATATCGATCTCGTGTGGTGGTCTTTGTTCACATATTTGCCAGTTAGCATATCTAGTAAGCTAGCTACGATTAATATTTAAATGATTGTTACTCTGTCAGGGATGTAACTGTTACCTTAACTAGCTATACTGCATATGGGCCTTTATACATTTAAGTCATATAGCAAATGATCTTATCCAGAAACACTTATATTTGTGGGTGTATACATACTAATATATATTTTTAGTTCTGTCCCGATGCGAATCGAACCCACAACCTCAGACATAAAGCGCTTTGCTCTGCCGACTGAGCGAGCTAGCTAGCTACATTGCTTTTGGTTTGTGTCCACATTTATGACAACTTGCCTACTTCTATTAATATTTTCTCTTCCATATATCAGGGGAAAGGATGGACCATGCACAACGAGATAAGCTGTCAGAACTTGTGGAGGATTTGACCACCTCAGGGGAACCACAGCTAAATCCTAATAAACTAACTGAAGTGAAAAAGATTTGCAAGTATGAAGTGCGATCCTATATCTAATTGATAATTACAATTTCAGCGTGGCATACAAATGACTGCTATTTTATCCTGTTTAACAATTTATTCTCCTCTGACAGAGTTTCGATTGACTACATTGAGCACTTCTACCACCTTATTATGACACAGCTGGCAAAGGAGCATGCAGAGATACGCCTGTCAGCCTTTCAGATGGTTAGTGAACTATTCACCCGCTCACACCACTTCAGGGTCCTGCTTGTAGACAACTTCCAGGACTTTCTGGACCTGACAGTGGAAACAGACTCAGATGAACCTCTGCCACCACCAAAAGAGGTAGCCCGAAAACTGAAGACAATTGCAATCCAAACTGTGCAAGAATGGCAAGCCACATATGGAGAAGCCTATAAGAAACTGGCCTTGGGCTACCACTTTCTCAAGCAGGTTAAAAAGGCAAGAACATTGATTAACCTATTGTGATACTTCATTAACTAAATTATCTTTGAAATGAAGTGGTTTTGTAAAATGCACTTGTATATTTTTGTTCCTTTCAGGTGGATTTCCATGATGTTCAGGCCAGAACTCTTGCTGAGAGGAAACGAGAGGAGGAGAGGAAGAAAAGACTAGATCGGATTTATAAAGAGAAAGTTGAAAAGGCAGCTAAGGAAATGGAAGGTGAAAACCTTATATTTATTATTGTTTTTATTCTTAATATTATTGTTGTCATTATTATTATTGGACTATTGCATCACTTCCTACAAATACCAGGATCAGGCTTTTAATGCAGCGAGTGTAACTGCTGTGACTTCTATGTTATTTTTGCTTCTTCTCAGATGCCAAAGAAGAGATTGAACAATGCCTAACAGAGATAAACAACTGTATGAAGTTGCTTCTGCCTACAGAGTTTGAATTTGGGGACCTAGACACCCCAACCCCATCCAATCATTCAATTGCTTCTGTCACATCTTTGCCTAATGGGAAGTCTAGCACCTCCAGTGACATGGATGATCAGCCCTGTTGTAGTAAAGACCTAGGGGATGAGAGGAAAACCAGGGATACAGAAACCAGTATAAGGACAGCGGATGAGGTGGAGGATTGCAGTGAGGAAGACAATGACGATGATATGGAGGGGCTTGTGGATGAAGATGCATTCATACGCAACACAGGACTCATCTCTCACAAGTACAGTCTGGACCTAAACCTCTCTACAGGTGTTATACTCACTCATACGGGATCGTTACTGTAGGAACTCCGATAACCTTTCACATAATTATTGGAAGAGTTCTGTTCTCCGCTTCTGAAAGATCAGACTATGAATCACACTATTTTGTTTTTTTAATGGGAATAATTGTGACCTTTCAGTGGTGTTCCTCCTCCATTACAGATTTAAAATTAAAGGAGACAGAGGAGAACGAGGCTGTGGTGAACATCATTAAGGATCTGCACAAACTGATCAGTACGAAATACCTGCCGTCCGTCCAATCCTGGGTTCAGGTACGGCCTGATTAGTGAATTTTTCAGATACTTTCAAAAAGGTGTTCACTTTAGGGAACATTTCATGGGCAGAAAATGCGTCTGGCATACTGAGAGGATTGCTTAAGACATTTTTGCCAGGACCACCTTCTACACATGTTGTTTCTGTTTATTCAGATGGCGTTTATAAAATACGCTATCAGCTTGTTTTTGTTTAATTTGATGCACCCATTAAAATATTGTGCATTTGGAGTTTATTTCCTGAATTTCTACATAGTTTGAGTAGATATATTAATATTTATTTTATTTAATTGTTATTTAACCCAGAAAGTAAATTGAATACCAATTTTCATTTTCAATGCCAAACTGGCAAAAGGCATTCCATTGCAAGATGACAATATAAGACACAGAACATTGTCAGTGATGTGAAAATAAATACAAAAATACAATAATAATTGTCGATTTGCACTAAATACAGCAAGACACACGTACAGATTGTTCAGGTTTGGATTCAGCCGGTGCATTTATCAGATGACAGCTTGTTTCTTTTTGAAGGAGTAAGGTGAAACGAAGGGTCAAGCTTAAGGTTATTTTACAATTTGTTTCAGTCGTTTATGGCAGTGAACTTAACTGAGTGTCGACTGTAAGAAGTATAGGCTTTAGCTGGGACCGGAGTGAGATTGTAAATCTGAATATGCGCATCTTGCCTAGCTACTCAGATTTTTTCTCCACACTGCTCACTCAACAAGGACTGTATGCCGTCACCAGAATTCAGTCACCCAGAAGCAGTGCACTGTTGTAATGCGAGGCGGTAACTTGAACCATTAATTACATTTTTTTAATATTTTCTTTAATGAAAATTAGCAAATCAATGGATACCAATAGAGAGCTTCATATTGTATAATATAAGGCCGATACATTTCTTAGTCTCCTCGATATAGGTCTTATTTCGCCTTCTGATCATGGAGACAAACCACGTATTACCATGTGCATCAGAGTTGCGTGTTCCTCTGTCATTTTACTGATTGTTTTAGGTTGGTATAAACACACACATCACAAATGAAGAAATGAAAGGAACATTCATTGGTTCTATGCACCAGGTCTGCTTGATGATAATGTTGGATAATCCTCCACAGGTTTTCACTAAGGCGGGAGTGCCAGAACCAACCCTCAGACAAGCCATAGACTTGAAGAAGTCGCTGGATAGAGCCATGCAGAAACATGAAGAGCTGCACATTGACTACAAGGCTAGGCAGCGCAGAGTGGTAAGGACAATTAAAACATCCTTTGTCAAGAAGGGCAGGTCTCAACAGTTGTAATATTAGAAAGATCTCCAGATTCCCAGCCTATTTATAGTTGTTGCATGATTTCATCCTTTTGTACTTTCCAGTGATTCCTGTGATTTTCTCAGCCTAGTTGAAAGTATGTATTTCTCCAGCAGAGGGCAGTATTTCACAACATATTGTCAATAGTGAGGAAGTGCTTTGCCTCTGGCCACACTCGTAGAGGATGGCATTCCATTATCAGTATGGCACTGTATTGGGTGTATGTAGTGACCTCGTTTACAAACATAACTCTGAGGTTATCTGAAGTCAGAATTATTTATAGCAAGGATTCCTTTTTGCACCAATGCAGAAGGCATAATTTTTTTTTTTGTGGTGAAAGGGAGTAGAAGGTTTTTCTTTTAAAGAGCAGTACTAGAGCAGTTTCAAACTCATGCTGAAGTAATTATGTACACCGGAGACATTGGCATAGACCACTGGACAGCCATGGACACTATCCTCTTAAGCCATGGACACTGTCCACCATCCTCTTAAGCCATGGGCACTATCCACTATCCTCTTAAGCCATGGACACT
>JACXGI010004103.1:0-56389 GCA_016801175.1 Esox masquinongy
CACTCCTCTTTGCAGATCTTCTCCAAGTCATTAAGGTTTCGAGGCTGACGTTTGGCAACTCGAACCTTCAGCTCCCTCCACAGATTTTCTATGGGATTAAGGTCTGGAGACTGGCTAGGCCACTCCAGGACCTTAATGTGCTTCTTCTTGAGCCACTCCTTTGTTGCCTTGGCCGTGTGTTTTGGGTCATTGTCATGCTAGATTACCCATCCACAACCCATTTTCATTGCCCTGGCAGAGGGAAGGAGGTTCTCACCCAAGATTTGACGGTACATGGCCCCGTCCATCGTCCCTTTGAGGCGGTAAAGTTGTCCTGTCCCCTTAGCAGAAAAACACCCCCAAAGCATAATGTTTCCACCTCCATGTTTGACGGTGGGGATGGTGTTCTTGGGGTCATAGGCAGCATTCTTCCTCCTCCAAATGCGGCGAGTTGAGTTGATGCCAAACAGCTCGATTTTGGTTTCATCTGACCACAACACTTTCACCCAGTTCTCCTCTGAATCATTCAGATGTTCGTTCGCAAACTTCAGACGGGCCTTTACATGTGCTTTCTTGAGCAGGGGGACCTTGCGAGCGCTGCAGCAGGATTTCAGTCCTTCAAAGCGTAGTGTGTTACCAAATTACCCTTTAAGAGTGTGCTCTTAATCTCAGCTCGTTACCTGTATAAAAGACACCTGGGAGCCAGAAATATTTCTGATTGAGAGGGGATCAAATACTTATTTCACTCATTAAAATGCAAATCAATTTATAACATTTTTGACATGCGTTTTTCTGGATTTTTTTGTTGTTATTCTGTCTCTCACTGTTCAAATAAACCCACCATTAAAATTATAGACTGATCATTTCTTTGTCAGTGGGCCAACGTACAAAATCAGCAGGGGATTAAATAATTTTTTCCCTATATATATGTTATACAATTTTTGGTTTATTTTTGTTTATTTATATTTTTGTTGATGTTAGACTTGTACACATCCCAATGCTGTTGCTAATGACTTGGATGAAAGCAGGTGCAGATTTCAGTAAAAGGTCTGTTACATATTTGATATTCATAATTCTTCCTCAGTTTCATAATGTGTATTTCGTGATTCCAAGTCAAGTGACACAGAAACCTAATAATGATTTCTGTCATTTTTATAGAAATTATAAAGCTATTTAAAGTGACACTGGATTATCATAATCCTTCTTGACATTTGCATGAAGTGTGGTAATGTCATGCCCTCTACTGGTTCCCTGCCATCACTCAGCACTTTTTCACGCAAACCTGTCCAACCACGCCCCTCATCACCCGAATATTAATCACCTGTGTTTAATTATCACCTGTCCCTTGGTTACCCTTTATTTTCAGTTCTGTCCTTAGTTCCTTGTGAGGTATTGTTTATTCACGACTCTACTAAGCTCTCCCTTTTACTACTCCCAGTGTTTTGCCAATGTGTATCAGACCTTTGCTATCCTGTTCGTTTTTTACCTTGAACTGCCTAGATTTTTTGTACTTTTGCTTTGGGCCTTGGGACCCTGTCTTTAGATTGTGGACTGTGTGTGTTGATTATTTAATTACCCTTGTAGCGCTCTGCGCTTGGATCCCCATCCTGTGTCAGTGTATTCGTGACAGGTAAACTATTTCAGGTAGGGACAGAGGATGGTCAGAATAATTATAAATTATTGATATTGTCTTAAAGTGTATTTACTTACAGTATTAACACAGGATATTGATCACATCTTAATGACTTAATACAGCACAGCCATAAATCAAGAAGAATTTACATGAATAACAAACAACTATAAAGATTTATTTCACCAAAGACAGAAGATATTTAGCTTGAATAATGTATAATAATTACATAAGTCTAAATTGAAATATTTTCTAAAGAATGTGACATTTTAAATCGAAAATGCTAATGTTGCTTACCCATCTGATATTTCTAAACAGCTGAAGTAAAAACCAATGCTGTGATTTAAACAAAAATTTGCAAATTATATATCATTACTACAGCCTTCGAGTTTAATAACAAAACTGTTCTTGTGCAATGTTTGTGTGTATGTGTCAAATGACAGACGACCAACAGGAGAGGGGCAGACGATTTTTGTTGTAGTTGTCTTTCTTTTTTTACATAAAGTGCTGACCAAAAGTACTATACTTGGATGGCAAAATAAGATTTGTTGTTGTGGCTCTGTACTCCAGCACATGGATTTGAAAACAAACGTTGTCTAAGAAATATAACACTTACATAAGTATTTAAACCCTTTGCTATGACACTCGAAATTAAGCTCAGGTGCATCCTGTTTCCACACACCTGGATATACAGTCGTGCTCAAAAGTTTGCATACCCTTGGAGAATTGATAATATATGTACCATTTATAAAGAAAACATGAGTGAGCAGACAAAACACATGTATTTTATTTCTTATGGGATTCACATTCAACTGTAGGTCATAACAGAATGGCACAATCATAAAACAAAACATGGCAACAAAGAAAAAAATGAACTGACCCCTGTTCAAAATCTGCATACCCATAGATCTTAATACTGGCTATTGCCCCCTTTAGCATCAATGACAGTGTGCAGTCTTTTGTAATAGCTGTCTATGAGGCCCCGAATTCTTGCAGGTGGTATAGCTGCCCATTCGTCTTGGCAAAATGCCTCCAGGTTATGTAAAGTCTTTGGTCGTCTTGCATGAACCGCATGTTTGAGATCTCCCCAGAGTGGCTCAATGATATTAGGGTCAGGAGACTGTGATTGCCACTAAAGAACCTTCACCTTTTTCTGCTGTAACCACTGGAGGGTCAACTTGGCCTTGTGCTTAGCGTCATTGTCGTGCTGCAAATTCCAAGAGCGTCCCATGCGCAGCTTTTGTGCAGAAGAATGAAAATTGTCTAACAGTATTTTCTGATAACATGCTGCATTCATCTTGCCATCAATTTTCACAAGATTCTCTGTGCCTTTAGAGCTCACACCCCCCCAAAACATCAGTGAGCCACCACCATGATTCACAATGGGGATGGTATTCTGTTCACTATAGACCTTGTTGACCCCTATCCAAACATAACGCTTATGGTTGTGACCATAAAGCTCTATTTTGGTCTCATCACTCCAAATTACAGTGTGCCAGAAGCTGTGAGGCGTGTCAAGGTGTTGTCGGGCATATTGTAACCAGGCTTTTTTGTGGCAATGGCGCAGTAAAGGCTTCTTTCTGGCAACTCGACCATGCAGCTTATATTTGTTCAAGTATCGTCGTAATTGTGCTCCTTGAAACAACCACACTGTCTTTTTCCAGAGCAGCCTGTATTTCTCCTGAGGTTACATGTGGGTCTTTCTTTGCATCCTGAACAATTCTTCTGGCAATTTTGGCTGAAATCTTTCTTGGTCTACCTGACCTTGGCTTGGTATCAAGAGATCCCTGAATTTTCCACTTCTTAATAAGTGATTGAACAGTACTGACTGGCATTTGCAAGGCTTTGGATATCTTTTTATATCATTTTCCATCTTTAAAGACCCATTACCTTGTTACGCAGGTCTTTTGACAGTTCTTTTTCGGCTCCCCATGGCTCAGTATCTAGCCTGCTCAGTGCATCCACATGAGAGCTAACAAACTCACTGACTATTTATACACAGACACTAATTGCAATTTAAAAAGCCACAGGTGTGGGAAATGCACCTTTATTTGTCATTTTCACCTGTGTGTGTCACCTTGTGTGTCTGTAACAAGGCCAAACATTCAAGGGTATGTAAACTTTTGATCAAGGTGATTTCTGTTATCATTATGATTTAAAAAGGAGCCAAACAACTATGTGATAATAAATGGCTTCATATGATCACTATCCTTAAATAAAAGAGCTTTTTTGCATGATCAGTCATATTTTCAAAATCAATGCCAAAATTTCACAATTTCTGCGAGGGTATGCAAATTTATGAGCACAACTGTACATATAGGGTCCCACAGTTGACAGTGCATGTCAGAGCAAAATCCAAGCATTGGAAGGAGAGCAGGATTGTATAGCTTAAAAATGTCTAACCGATGACACTTATGCTCAGGCACAATTTTAACTGATGGATGATTTATAAGGGATTCTATTTAGATGCTTCTTGCCTTCCAAACAAACATTGACATTTCTCTTTATTTCGTAAAAGGCTCTTTTGACTGAAATTTTTTTTATGTAAGAACCTAATAAAATATAGTTTTTCTCTTATTCTCAACTATTTTTTTTCTTGTTACATCTGTCTTTCAGATGCAATCTGTCCTGCTACCCTTCTTGTTTCTCTCCTTTTTTCTCCTTCTTCCTATGTCTCTCTCTCCGTCATTCTCTCAATGAGATTAGAAAATTGTGCATGTGATGCATCTTTTCTCTTCCTCAGAGCAGACTTCCATGTCACTGAGCTGCTGGACTTCCATGTTACTGGGTTTTATGGACAGTTATCCATGAGTATCCATGCTGGGCTATTGTGAGATAAGTTTTAGCAGCTAATGTAAGATAACTGTCTGCAGTCAAGCTCACCTGAGCCTAAGTCAGCTTTATGTAAATCCTCTTGATGGATAATGTCAGGATGATATACAGCTCTGGAAAAATTTAAGAAACCACTGCACCTTTTTCTTTCCTTTCCAAAAAAGTTGAAAAAGAAAGTTTTGAGTGAGGAACACAAGCGTTCAATTTGCAGTTGTCTCTTAATTTTAATCCTTCTGTTCCTCACTCAAAACCTTCCTTTTCGACTTTTTTGGAAAGGAAAGAATAAGGTGCAGTGGTCTCTTAATTTTTTCTGGAGCTGTATCTATTTCTAGATCCGTACATAAAAGCATATCTATAAAAAAACAATTATTTGCGCTGTCAAACGATTCAAATAATGAATTGCAATTAATCACACACTTACAGTTAATCGCGATTAATCGCAATTTTAGAATGTATTCAAATTTGGCTCTAAATAAATAATTTTCTGTTTAAAAAGCAGTGCATTATGTTAAAGACATTGTGTTTAATTGTAAACTATGGACATTGCATGATTTGAAATTAAATATGTGCTGGAGCTGTCTTTTTCCAAGTTGGTCCTTTAGAACATGATGTGTCATAGCCCTTACATGCCTCCCCTCAAATGACCACAATGACTGCAGAATCTACAGCATTTGTAGCCCACGTAAATCTATATAAGAAGTTGCTGGTTTTTGATCACATAGGGTTAGGGGTTAGGGTTAGGGTTAAACTAGATTGTGCTCTTGATTGTGATCTATGTTAGGGTACTGTATAGAACACATCAGCCACTCTATCTGGAAAGCTGCAGCCATGTCACCCAATACTGAATCATAGTGATGGCCATTCGAGGCTTCATTACCGTTCTTCTAGCAGCAGGATATTATGCTAGCAGCGCTAACTCAGATTTTATTTTTCAGAATAAAAGCCAAATGAACACCCAGCACCCAATTGAACACCCACCCAAGTCGGAATTCCAACTCGGACAGTCGGAGCAACCCCGCTAGCCCCGAGTTCGTAATCCAAGATGGCAGCACCCTATGCCATTTAGGCGTTTATAGTTACGTTACAATATTCTGAAGAGCACTTGCCCGTCCAGGTTACAGGTTAGGTTACCGGTTACGGAATGGCCGATTAAAAAGTGGTCAAAACATTTTTCTACACAATGAAAAACATTGTTTATATTCCGAAAGGACAAGCACAATAAAGGCTTTAATAGGGGCGTCCATCTTGTTTTCCGACTTGGACACTGGAACACGATCAACTTGGGTTAACTCGGGTGTGACGTCATCCCCAGTTCCTTGTTCCGACTTCCGATGTAAATGGAATGCGGCATAATATCCTGCTGCTAAAATAACGCTAATGAAGCCTCATTTGGCCATCACTACTGAATCACATCTATGCATTTTGTGTCCTTTGATTTTTAGGCTAAAATGTGGTTAGAATGGGGTTCAGGTGGGGACATGCAAACAAGTTGCTTTTCTGGTAGGTGTTTGACAACAACCAAATATTAAAGGGGGCACTGTGTAGAATCCTGCCTCTATACAATAATATGACTTGTCTCTTCCTCGTCTTCCCTTACTGAACGAGACCCGAATAGTATTAGCTAGTCCAGTGTGATTTAGGGCGGGAAGGATAGTAGTGAGTGTCTTAAGCGAGTATTTCTGGATAGGTCAATGCAAACTGAAAGTTTAAATGGGGACTATCTCAGATCAGATACATTTAGTTTCATTATTTGAAACATTAACTAAAACATTAACTGTAGATGTGTCCTGGTAATTTTTGCTTCCATGTATACAAGGAGACCACTAAAAATCTTACATATTGCCACTTTAAATGATTCCCAAATTCAACCAAATGCATAAAGTAGGTTACTTGAATAGGCAAAGGCATACAGTAGGCAAGGTAGCAAGAGAGGTTTATCTACAAACATTTATCATGAGGGATCAGTAATTTATTAGTGCTGAGCGATTTTTTCAGCGTTTTTTTCATTTCGGTTTGGTTTTGGAAAGTTATTTCGGTTTTGGTTTCGATAATTTAAAGAATAATGAATACATGATAAAATCATTACCATCAGCATTATGTTATGCTGTTTAATTTGACTCTTCTGTGTTGTTTGTTTTCTCAACAAAAAATCCTGAGTGTAAATCATTACTACTAGCCACCGTTACCAGATGAAATATTGTACAGGGTAGCTAGCTAGCTATCTAAACATATCCAGTGATGATAAGGTCTGGCTGGCCAGTTCGGTGTTGAGTCAGCTAAGATAGCTAATTACAACTATAGGGTAGCTAGTTTTTTTTGTTGTTGCTAAAAAGCTCTTCTGTTTAGCTATCTAACGTCTGGTTCCTGACATTGTTGTCTAAATCACCACATTATGGTTTGAATTGGGCGAATCTGCCTTATAAGAAATTACATTTACCTTCTCTCTCGTGAGATAAGGATAACTTTTATAGAAAAGCAACGCACCAGAAGTATGCGCCAGAACCGAACGCACTTGAAAAATTAAATCAATGGTATTGAATAATGATACCAAATTCGCTAGGTTTCTTAATTTGAAACCAAAAAACATTTTGGTATACCGCTCAACACTATTTTTTATACACAGCATGGAAATTGTGCATGAAGCATTCCTCTATTATAATATGTTTTTGTGGAAATGCAACTGGCGACAACATTAATGCTAAAGCAAAAACATGAAATAAGCATAACTTGCATAACTTATGCTAAAAGCAGGATTGTCAGTGTCGCGCACACATAGCATCTCGGGACCAGTTGAACTGGACCAGTTGAACTGACCCCTCGGGACCAGTTGAACTGACCTGAAACAGGGCCAACTGTTCTGATGTATACTGTAGGAGTAGGCTACTACTCATTTTAACGGCGACAAAAAATGAACGGCATTAAAAATTTTCAATAAATCAGACGTGTTAAGGTGTTAACTTTGACAGCCCTCATATTTTTTTTACCGTTATTAAACAAGGTAAGCTGATAGAGAACCAAACAAACCATTATTTATAATGGAGTAAGCTAGATATTTATATGTTGCACTTTATAAGGTATTACACACGCTGATTAGCCAAAACACAATGACCACCAGCCTAATTAATATGCTGTTCGTCCTCCACGTGCCACCAAATTTGCACTGTCCCGCTGAGGTATGGACTCTAAAAGACCCCTGAAGGTGTCCTGTGGTATCTGGCACCAAGACATTGGCAGCAGATCCTTAAATTCCTGTAAGTTGCGAGGTGGAGCCGACATGGATTGGACTTGTTGGTCCAGCACATCCACAGATGCTCAATCGGATTGAGATCTGGGTAATTTGGAGGCCAAGGCAACACCTTGAACTCTTAATCATGTTCATCAAACCATTCCCGAACAATGTGTGCAGTGTGGCAGGGTGCCTTATCCTGCTGAAAAAGGCCACTGCCATCAGGGAATACCATTGCCATGAAGGGGTATACTTGGTCTACAGTGATGTTTAGGTAGGTTACAAATGTCAAATTGATGTTCACATGAATGCCCAGACCCAGGGTTTCCCAGCAGAACATTGCCTAGAGCATCCCACTCCCTCCACCGGCTTGTTGTCTTCCCGCAGTGCATCCTGGTGCCATCACTTCCCCAGGTAAACGTCGCACACATACACAGCCTTTCACGTGATGTAAAATGTGACTCATCTGACCAGACAAAGCAATGAACCTTGGGTGCCCAACACCCTGTCACCTATTTGTAGTTTGTCCCTCCTCGGACCACTGTCGGTAGGTACTGTACTCTGTACATTTCTACTCTGTACTCAACACTGATTGGGGGCACCCCTCAAGCCTTGCCGTTTCAGAGATGCTCTGACCCAGTCGTCTGGTCATAACAATTTGGCCCATGTCAAAGTCGATCAGGTCTTTACTCCTGCCCATTTGTCCTGCATGAGGCTGCATCCAACACGTTGACAATGAGTAATGATTGTTTGCTTACCATCCAATCTACCCAGACATAGACATGTGCCCTTGTTTGGAGATGACGAATATTATTGGCTTCACCTGTGAGTGGTCATAATGTTTTGGCTCATCAGTGTGTATAGGTGTATAAGGAGTATAGGTTCGTCCTCACCACATGAACTGATGTAAAAATTTGAATGGATAATATGCTTAGCAGGTACAGTTAGGGTGACCAGACGTCCCGGTTTGCCTGGGATTGTCCTGGTTTCAAGCTGGTTGTCCCGGGTCCCGACAAATATCTGTAAAACACTAAAATGTCCCGGTTTCCGACATTCATTACCAACACTGCAAAAAATATATGTCTTATCAAGTATATTTAACTTGTTTTCAGGTTAAAAAATCTAACCATCCTTAAAATAAGGTTCATTATTCTTAACAAGCTAGAATATCGCTAGTTTTAAAAAAAAATATGCCTTGAATGTTGTGTAATTTATTTTGTTTCATTGGCAGATTATTTCACTTATTTCAAGCAAATATCTCCTCAAAAATATTTAAATTGTCTTGTTCCATTGGCAACATTTTTTGTAGTGAAATTGTCCCGGTTTTCACCACAGTAATAATAAAAAATAATAATAGGCTAATAATAATACTGTAACAAACAAACCACTGCATATAACTGCGTAGCAAAGCAACAATTCTCATCAAATCTCAAAACGCCCCCCGCTCCACCAACCACAAGCACGCATGATGACCAACATGCATGCAGAAGCGCATACATGTGCGCGTGCACTAACGTGCGGTTACACAAGGGTCCCGGTTTGGGGGTTTGAAAATGTGGTCACCCTAGGTACAGTGATCAGGTGCTGCTCTGAAAATGTTCTTGTTGAAGGAGTAAGGCGTGATAAAAATGTTGGGTTTGAGAGTCTTTAGCAATTTGTTACAGTCATTGGCAGCAAAAAACTAAAAGTAATGTTGACCAAAGAGGTGTTGAATCTAGGAATTGCCAATTTGAAGTATCTGCAAGGGCACAGCATTCTATTTGGTAGACTGAGGTTTTTGCGGGCATTTGCAGTTTTCATGCATGGAGTTCCACTGCAAACTTTCCTAAACAAATTCCACAAGTTTCATACACCAGAAGCTCCTGCTTTCAAGTCACCAGCAAAATAGAACATTATTGAGAAAATATTTAACTGGACTTGGGGAAAAATATTGAAAACAGATTTTATATTGCCTCTCTTGTGAGGTGCAAGGTTGCGAGTGTAAAAGGTGAGGCAAAGAAAAAGAAAGGAAAACCACAAAACAACAATAACGTGGAGATCAGGTTGATTCTTTAAGTTCAGCAAATGTCACAGCACCACACCCGTAACAACAATAATCAGTGATGTGCCGGTGAAAACAAGAGAAACAACATAATTGGTGATGGAGAGCAGGTGTGTCCATGGGGTGCGCTGCTGCCATCAGTCTCCTGCTGGTGGTTAGTACATTGGCGTGGTGTAGCACTGGAGAGGGCCACAGTGCCACACGGGGCAGCTGTTACATCTCTTTAGAGTTGTTTATTAACCTTTATTTTACCAGATGTCAGAAAAAAGTGTGGTACTTTTTCTTGTTCATTAATGATCAGGGGAAGTTGTAGGGCAGAGGCGAATATGAGAATGTGAAATCTAGAAAAAAATTATCTTTCAATGTTTCTTGTTTTTTAATTTGAAAGGTTGGAGATCCATTGGCTACAGTGTCTGACAAGAAAACAATTCATATCAGTTCCAGTTTCATTAGCTGGTAGAATTTAAAGTTGAAATAAACACATTTTGTAATCAATTTATTTAGCTGGAGTCAAAACTGAAGGTCCTAAAGTAAAGAAACACGTGCTGTCACAGCCCCATCTCTCCCTCACCACAAATACGTCAACACAGAACAGAAGACCGCCATGATGTCACCTATTCTGAGCTCTTTAGACATTTAGAGTGAGAGAGGACACACACATGCACGCATGAAGACGGCCAACTGCGATATTTGGAGTGAGAGAGAGCAGAAGGACATAAGTGCAGCTCATGTAAAGAACAGACCTTCGTAAATGTTCTATGCGTGAGTTGGGTAATAAGGGGTGAGGTAGGGGTGAGATTGGGGTAAGAGAGGGACACAAATGTCACATTAGAGCAGTGATTTTTCTGTCAGGGCCTGCGGTTGTAACATTAACCCTCTTTTAACGTTCTCGGTAGAACGTTAAATAGAGGCGTCTGAGTCTCAGGATCGGTAAAGGACTGAATATATTAGAATGGCCTAAGACCTCTGCCGATCCAACAACTCTCTTAGGCCACAGCCATTGCGTACACGTAACACAGAAAAATGTGCACATTAACGCAAACATACACAAATGTACTTGCACATATATACACACAGGCACACACATTTTGTCCACTCATAAACATGCACATGCAGCCAACTTCAATAACCATAAAGCACTGTCCACATGATGGGTTCAGACAAGGCTAGATGAAAAAGCACTCCAGCTGTGCTATAGAGACACAAATATGACACGTATAGGAACACACACACACCAAAGAGAAACACACATGTAAGACCTAACCACTGTGTGCTTGGAAACTCTGCGTTGATCATGAAATACCAGGACAATCACCTTAAATCTAACATGAACATTCATCAGTGTATTAGGATTTATAGCTGTGGGAGTCAAGTCTCCAGCTCATTAATATGACATCCGTCCAATGCAAACACTCCAGTACTAATGAGCTGTGATCAGAGCTGTATTAAATTTACTTGGAATAGTATTACTCTGAACTGAATTAATGCCTGTTTGGGGAGTTTTGAAGGAGGTAGGGGGTTGTTGGGACCAATGGTAAGTGAGTGACTTGAGGTTAAAGGTCAACAGAGCCTTTCACTTTCACTTCAGATAAGATGGACCCTCCTCCCAAACCCGTTTATATGTGGTTCCAACAAGCACTTTACACCATGAGCTTGTCCTGATCGTTTCTGTTTACATTTAAAAGATATGTTCACAATCTGATCAGAATGGATGTATTAATATTTTAAAACTAGACTCAAAATATGGGAAACACGCTCAGGTAATAGGGTACCTCAGCCTCCTCCATTGCACTCCACTTCTCATTACGCCCCCTGAGAACTCCTGCTCACACCTCCCTTATCCTAGCCTGTGAACATTCAGAAACCCTAACCCATATCATAACAAAATAAAAGAAGCTGAGAGAAATTCGACCTCCAGATGTTGACACATGCTCCACACAACACATTGGAGTTGATGTGACAAGCGTCAAAGCAGGGGGGTTGTTTATATGGGGGATCTTCAAGCCACTTCCTGCGGCGGTCACCTAATAGGAATGCCTGTGGGAGGCCATGCCAGCTGCAGGCGTTCAAAGCAGTAGGGCCTGACAGACTGGCAGAACTCCGACCCGCACTTCACCTTTCATCGCATCTACAAAGAGTCTGTTGAGTATGCCTGTGTCAGTCACTCCAGGAAAACCTCCCAAGTTTGTTTAGGCAAACAGAAAGAAGAATGCTGGATATATTTGTGGATATGATTGGTTCTGCATGGTTTTCTGTTTGTAACTGGTGGGAGCAGTAGGGTAGATGGATAGGCCAAGAATGTGATGGGGTAATTCATGATAGGGCCGGGCAGACGGGCAGGAAGACAGAAAAACAGTCAGATTGGCAGGCAGGCCGGTGAACCGACAGTCAGGCAGATCAACAGAAAGAGACACTCCTATCTAAAAACATCCGTCGTAAACATACAGCAGTAACAAAGATTCTCTATTTTCCCATGTTCCCAGTGATAGCGTGTGGTGGCCTGTGTGTGGTCTGACTGGGGCTGTGCCTTTCTTAATCATTTCCATTTTAAACATGGGTGTGGTCTTTAAGGCAACCCTACAATAATCTCTTCATGGGAGCTAACCGAGGGGCCATTTCAGTCTTAGGAAATGTATGCCTTTTTACGCTTGTCTCTCGATCTTCTCTGAGGTTAGTATTCAGATGTACCTTAGGCTGACGTGACATGCTCCACAGGTGGGGGTACCTGGCACTGAAAACCTTCCTATTTGTTGGACTACACATTTTCTCATGTGCTTTTCATTTAAGTATAAATTATTTTTAATATATTTACTCTATATACAAAACGTAATTTCTATATTTGTAACCAGATTTTTAATTTGAGCTAACAAAATCTAACCCAGTATATTCAAACTCGAAAATGACAGAAAGCCAGGTCACTATTCATTTTTGTTTCAGCTGTTTTGAATTATATTAATACATTAATAGATATATTAATAATTCTGCCGCATGTTTTTTCTTACTACTGAAAAATAACTTTGGTCTGAATCCCCCATAGTGTTTTGTCCTCTTCTTGAGGACCTGTGTATTTGTCTATGAATTAGCTATGACCAGCCAACAACTATGAAAACTCCCGAGAGGAGCTGCTGTGTGATTACTTGTCATTTATCTGAGGACACTGGAGAAAACGTCTGCTTAAACATGATGACAGCCAGTCCAAAAAGAGAGGACTCCTGGTGATAGATAGCTGTATTTGGATCAGGGGTGTAGAATTAGGGGGGACGGGGGGGTCATGACCCCCCCAATATTGCAGACATGTCAGTGTGACCCCCCTGGAAAAGAGCGAAAATCCTGGGATCCATTGAGCCTTACCCCCCGAATATACAGTGGATATAAAAAGTCTACACACCCCTGTTAAAATGCCAGGTTTTTGTGATGTAAAAGAATGAGACAAAGATAAATCATGTCAGAACGTTTTCCACTTTTAATGTGACCTAGAATGTGAACAATTCAATTGAAAAACTAACTGAAATCTTCGAGGGGGAAAAATGAAAAATAAAAACCTTGCAATAACCTGGTTGCATAAGTGTGCACACCCTCTTATAACTGGGGATGTGGCTGTGTTCAGAATTAACCAATCACATTCACACTCATGTTAAATAGAAGTCATTACACACCTGCCATCATTTAAAGTGACTCTAATTAATCACAAATAAAGTTCAGCTGTTCTAGTGGGATTTTCCTGACATTTTCTTAGTTGCATCTCAGTGCAAAAGCCATGGTCCGCTGAGAGCTTCCAAAGCATCAGAGGGATCTCATTGTTGAAAGATATCAGTCAGGAGAAGGGTACAAAAGAATTTCCAAAGCATTAGATATACCATGGAACACAGTGAAGATAGTCATCATCAAGTGGAGAAAATATGGCACATCAGAGACATTACCAAGAACTGGACGTCCCTCCAAAATTGATGAAAAGACGAGAAGAAAACTGGTCAGGGAGGCTTCCAAGAGGCCTACAGCAACATTAAAGGAACTTCAGGAATTTCTGGCAAGTACTGGCTGTGTGCTACATGTGACAACTATCTCCCGTATTCTTCATATGAATGGGCAATGGGGTAGGGTGGCAAGACGGAAGCCTTTTCTTACAAAGAAAAACATCCAAGCCCGGCTGAAGTTTGCAAAAACAAACATCAAGTCCCCCAAAAGCACGTGGGAAAATGTGTTATGGTCTGATGAAACCAAGGTTGAACTTTTTGGCCATAATTCCAAAAGGTATGTTTGGTGCAAAAACAATACTGCACATCACCCAAAGAACACCATACCCACAGTGAAGCATGGTGGTGGCAGCATCATGCTTTGGGGCTGTTTTTCTTCAGGGAATTATGAACAGTTCCAAATACCAGGCAATTTTGGCACAAAACCTTCAGGCGTCCGTTAGAAAGCTGAAGATGAGGAAGAATAGGAAGTTCACCTTTCAGCACGACAACGACCCAAAGCACACATCCAAATCCACAAAAGCATGGCTTCACCAGAAGAAGATTAACGTTTTGGAACGGCCCAGCCAGAGCCCAGACCTGAATCCAATTGAACATCTGTGGGGTGATCTGAAGAGGGCTGTGCACAGGAGATGACCTCGCAATCTGACAGATTTGGAGCGCTTTTGCAAAGAAGAGTGGGCAAATATTGCCACGTCAAGATGTGCCATGCTAATAGACTCCTACCCAAAAAGACTGCGTGCTGTAATAAAATCAAAAGGTGCTTCAACAAAGTATTAGTTTAAGGATGTGCACACTTATGCAACCAGGTTATTGTGAGTTTTTTATTTTTCCCCCTCAAAGATTTCATTTTTTCAATTGAATTGTTCATGTTATAGGTCACATTAAAGGTGGAAAAAGTTCTGACATGATTTGTCTTTGTCTCATTCTTTTACATCACAAGAACATGGCATTTTAACAGGGGTGTGTAGACTTTTTATATCCACTGTACAATACAAACCTACGCTGTTGATTTGGACACGCACCACAGGACATTGTCACAGAAAAGCACATGCATTCACACAAGAAATTGTACACAAGAAAGCGCTCACACGTGCACACACCTGCAAGAAAGCACGCTACATCACACACACAGGTTTGCATACATACAAACAGCACTGCAGGGCATTGTCACAGCAGGTACTCTCTGTGCTTTTCACTAGAAACATCTGACATCCTGGATCAATAGGAATACAAAATGTCAGGAATGTCCCTGTGGTTTTCTTCGTTTCACATCAATAATGTCTCCCTACCTTTCAGCAGCCAGCTCATGTTTGTTAGCATGTTTATGTCTGTGTGTGTGTGTGTGTGTGTGTGTGTGACATTATGCCATAACATTATGACCACTGACAGGTGAAGTCAATAACAATGATGATCTCTTTATCATGGCGCCTGTCAGTGGTTGGGATATATTAGGCAGCAAGTGAACATTCTGTCCTCAAAGTTGATGTGTTAGAAGCAGGAATAATGGGCAAGTGTAAGGATCTGAGCGACTTTGACGAGGGCCAAATTGTGATGGCTAGACAACTGGGTCAGAGCATCTCCAAAACTGCAGCCCTTGTGGGGTGTTCCTGGTCTGCAGTGGTCAGTACCTATCAAAAGTGGTCCAAGGAAGGACAAGCAGTGAACCAATGACAGGGTCATGGGCAGCCAAGGCTCATTGATGCACGTGGGGAGCAAAGGCTGGCCCTGTGTGGTCCTATCCAACAGACGAGCTACTGTAGCTCAAATTGCTGAAAAAGTTCATGCTGGTACTGATAGAAAGGTGTCAGAACACACAGTGCATCACAGTTTGTTGCATATGGGGCTGCGTAGCCACAGACCAGTCAGGGTACCCATGCTGACCCCTGTACTGCCAAAAGCGCCTACAATGGGCATGTGAGCATCAGAACTGGACTAGGGAGCAATGGAAGATCGTGGCCTGGTCTGATGAATCAGGTTTTCATTTACATCAAGTGGACGGCTGGGTGCGTGTGCGTCACTTACCTGGAGAACACATGGCACCAGGATGCACTATGGGAAGGAGGCAAGCTGGCGGAGGCAGTGTGATGTTTTGGGCAATGTTCTGCTGGGAAACCTTGGGTCCTGCCATTCATGTGGATGTTACTTTGATACGTTTCACCTACCTAAGCATTGTTGCAGACAATGTGCACCCTTTCATGGCAACGGTATTCCCTGATGGTATTGGCCTCTTTCAGCAGGATAATGCGACCTGCCATAAAGCAAAAATGGTTTAGGAATGGTTTGAGGAACACAACAACGAGTTCAAGGTGTTGACCTCCAAATTCCCCAGATCTCAATCCAATCAAGCATCTGTGGGATGTGCTGGACAAACAGGTCCGATCCATGGAGGCCCCACCTCGCAACTTACAGGACTTAAAGTGTCTGCCGCTAACGTCTTGGTGCCAGATACCACAGAACACCTTCAGAGGTCTAGTGGAGTCCATGCCTCGACAGGTCAGGGCTGTTTTGACGGCAAAAGGGGGACCTACACAATATTAGGCAGGTGGTCATAATGTTATGGCTGATCGGTGTAGCAAGATCACATCAGATCGATGATTAAATTAGACGTTTGTCCAGATTTAGAACACGTCTTTGTGAGACTTGTGAGGACCAAAGGTGAATGCTTGTTGATTAGTTAAGTCTGCAAATTTGCAAGAGATGGGTGAAAATACATGAGTAGGCTGCAGTCTCTGTCTACCAGACCTGTAAGTTTAAACCCAGTGAGATGCAAATATTATATTTAACAAGATACAAATGTTACATAGACCCTGAGCAAGTATGTACATGTCTGTTTATACTTATCCTCTATAGCGTGAGTGAAAAACATCCCAGACAATAGAAGAGCAATCATTTGTCAAACACTGCACTCAGAAGTGGCAACAACACCATTTTGACAACTCTCTGTAGGAACGATTAGTTTGGTTTTCTTTCCATATCGGAGGAAGTTGCTCATAACTCAATGAGTGGACAAGGATGAATGGCAGAGCGGATAAGATTTGCTCCAACCCAGAAACTCTCCGAACCCATTAGGGGATGATGGAAGAGTTGCAGGAACAGGGAATGTGGGACATGGCAGAAATAGGATATAATACACCTTGGAGTGGCAGTGTCTGACAGAAATAAGAATTATCAAATTGTATATTATGGAACTTGATATGAAATCATTGGGAATTATCAGAGCATTTCTGGTCTGTCGGAGCAGATACATGTTGACATGCTGGAATGCAATGTTCTCATGTGAAACATTTTCTTTGCTCCTTAACGGAACAGGCAGGAAATAAAGACACATGGATGGGTTTTGTATTAACAAGTAACGGTATGGATGGTTTCTGTATTAACAGATAAAGAGTACCCAGTGGGTAGGACATGAGGCCAGAGCGCCAGTAGGACCTGTAGAAGGCAGTGTGGAGACAATTGTGGTCTACTCAGCCATTACCACACCAAAGGACTTCTGTCATGTCTGACAAGCTCCGACAGCCTTCTGTCTCCGTGCTTGTTATTCTCTGCTCTCAGCTGGAAAGAGAAAACACTCACAGTGTGGTACGATTGAGGGACAACAACCTCTGTGTGTTTGTGTGTGTGCATCTTTGTGAGCTTGTATTTGTTTGCTTGTGTGTTGGTGCATGTGAATGTGTGTCTGAGAGATAATCTGTTTTGACTGTTTCCTGAACAAATACATGTGCATGTTCTGGTTGGCTTCAGAGTGGACATTCTCATGGTGTTTATGTCTGTTGGGAACCCTTAGAATAGAGACAGACAAAAAAGTACAACACACACACACACTCCTGGCTTGCCCCTAAAGCTAAACAGAGTTGGTTCTGGTCGGTCCCTGGATGGGAGACCAGATGCTGCTGGACGTTGTTAGTGGGCCAGTAGGGGGGCTGCTTCCCTCTGGTCTAAAGATGAAACCCTGAAGCCCCAGGGCAGTGAAAAGGACATTTTTGGGTGTGGTCTTTCATATGAGACACTAAATGGGTGTCTTGATGCTCTGTGGTCACTAAAGATCCAATGGCACTGATTGTAAGAGATGGGGTGTTAACCTCCATTTCATGGATAAATAGATCAGGACATGTCCACCTGAGCACATCCGGCCAAGCTGTTCTGCTTCTTTTCGCACTGCTTGCTCAACCAAGTTTTAACTGAAATCTACAAGCTTTTAGAGCACATTTTCCAGCCAACAATATTATTTATTGAGCCTGCTGTCACCCGAACTGCCACAAGGAGTTTGCCAGAGCTTAACCACCCGAGACTACCAGGGAGGTCGTCAGGTGGTGTGTTGAGGCCGGTTGGAAGTACTGCCAAATTCTCTACAATGACACATGATTATAATACAGTAATTAGCATTAGATTCTCTGACAACACCTCTGGTGGAAATTCCTGTAGACACCATTCCAATAGCATGCTCCCTTAAAACTTGAGTGGCATTGTGATCTGTGACAAAGTTGTACATTTTTGAGTGGTCTTTTAGGTCCTCAGCACACGGTGCAACAGTGTAATCATCAGTCACATGCACAGACCTTTCAAGAGGCATGTGATGAAACTGAAAAAATGGGTAAAGTGAGTTTTCTACACACATGGACAGGCACTGGGTCAGTTAGAGGCGCGATTGTTGAAGACAGGAGACATACACGTCGGAATGTGTGACGTGTGTCACACAGATGGACAGGCACGTCAACGGGAAAGGGGCTATATAGCAAAGGGGCATGTGCTTTGCACAGGTTATGCCTTACCTGTGCATGTGCCTGGTAATGCTCATGCTGTATAATTAGCTTCTTGATATACCACACCAGTTAGCTGCTCGGTGAAATGCTCACTTACAGGGATCTGGAATCTTTTATTTTAGCTCATGAAACATGGGACCAACGCTTCCATATTTGTGTTCAGGGTAGCAGTCATAGAAAGAACTACCTGGCTACTGGCTGGGTGCTCTCTCACTAAAAGCTGATCAGCCCAGCTGGCAAACAATCATCACTGACTCAACAAGAGACTTTCAACATAATTTTTTATTTCAAAAGTACACAAACGGGACCAATAGCATTCAATTAGGCAAAGCTTAAATATAACCACTCATATCTGAGAACTCAAAGACTCATTGTCACAGTTTATGGGTATCACTTGCAAATCATAAATAAAACATAATTTGTTTAAATATATGGAAGATACAGATTTAAAAAATAAATAATCTAAGACAGATATTATCACTCCAGTCATTGATATCCATATAATGATTATGAATTAATCCTCAGTTCATGAGAAAGCTGTATCATGGGAAAGGTGTGACTCTTTCTTTTTGGGTTCTCTGTTTGTGTGACTCCTGGGCCCAATCCCAAACTACACCGTAGCGGCAAAACTGAAGGTGCCTCCCCTTACCCCTACACCCTAACCCTTTGGGGGTAATAATCTGAAAGGTTGAGTTAATTTAAATTAAATTTTAAGAATGTTTTATATTGCTTGTTTCCAGTTTTTCTGTGGCAAACGTTACCCTTTCATTTTGTATTCAGCTGTCAATTTCGTTCCGATCCACAAAAACTGTCCAGGGTGTTATAGGACAGTATTTATTGCTTTGAAAAGTAGGGCCTAAGGGAAGTGTCTATTGGCTGATAAGGGGCTGTTTGGGGATACATGAAAAGAGTTGGGTTTTGGGGGGTGGGGGGTGGTGGTTTGGATTTGTGATTGGGCACTACTCTATAGGATTTGTTAAATCTGTGGTGTAGTCAAGAATTAATTTGCATGCCGAGTCAAGCCAATCCCAGCCAAGCCTGAGATGGGGGGGGGGCCCTGGTCACCTAGGAAACAGTGCCAGCATCAGGCATAATAGTGTTGTCGTTAGTGATGAGTAGAGGCCTAAAGCTCCTCCGCACTCCATGGAGTTCTCCTAAATAGAGAAAGAGAAAAAAAGAGTCAGAGACATTTAAGATGCAGCAAGGGTTTACAAAATGGTGAAGGTACAGTTTAGTTATGGAGGGGTTAGGATTTGGTTGGGTTTATTGTTGTGGTTTGATTACCTCTGGATGGAAGGGGTGGCAGGAGTCGGGGCGTCTCCGGTCTTTTTGGAACTTAAGCCGTTCACACTTCAGAGACTCGTTATGTGCATTCGAAGTTAAGAAACACATTGATGGGCACATCACACTAAAGACACTACAAGACTAACAGTTAAAGGTATTGTGCCACTATGCTGTCCTAAACAGGAAAACTTCGGTAGTCAAAAATCTGCCATATTATCTGGTTGAAGTGATAGTTTGACCTAGACTCATATTTGGGTGAAATCCCATTTATCCTGAATTGTTCTTGAATGCCCATAGAGTCATTTTTCACAACAAGCCATTATTCACTTCGGTCCCAGCCTGGAATTACCATTATTAGCATCGTCCAAATTAATGAATTGAAATCGTGCATCCAGAGCCACAAAAACGGCATTGAAAACGAACTAAAAAAACACTTCAAACTAAATTCAGTAATCTGTTACGCTAGCATCAATGGTTTTGACTGCATACTGACTAAACAGCCCTGTGGAATTTGGTGACTTCAAACTGGCACTATGCAAATTATTTTCTGTAGGCCACCAGAAAATAATTGTCAGGGATGTCAGCAGAAGCAAGCGAACGGTAAGTGATTGTTCAAAGTTACATAGAAACTTCCTCTTTCTGAAAAAAACGCAGATTGATAACATTTGTGAACAAAACTGACTGGTAAACAGAATCAGTTCAGTAGAATTTTTTCATTTATATAGCAACATTATTTTTGAGGAATACAACATCGATTGGTTCTTAGAGGTAAACAACACCACTAGTCTTAGTTTGAAGTGTTTTGGATTAGGTTTCCTCTTGCAATGCACCTTTTCTTGTATGGGAGGCACAGTTTCAATTCATGAATTTGGATGATGCTAATAATGCTAATTCCAGGCTGGGACAGAGATGAATAATGGCTTGTTGTGAAAAATGACTCCATGGGCCTTCAAGAACAACTCAGGGTAAGCAAAATTTCACCCAAATATGAATTTAGGTCGAATTATCTCTTTAATATCGGATTTGACTTCCTGGCAAAAGAACCAACCAAATGATCAGAATGTATCATGAATTATCAGAAATGACTGTCTTGAAAAAGAATTTGAGGTCAGATTTTGCAGTAATTTTGTTTCTATAGTAACATTTTGCATTTGTAGGCAATGTGGAGTGCTACGCAACTCACCAAAACCCTACAAGAATAAAGCCCAGACAACACAACAAATCAACAAACATGTGATACATAGCTTTGAATTGGAATGGGCCTTCATTTGATCGTAATTCCATGGTCGTGGGAAGCCCATCAGGGAAGCTGTGTTCCTGCTGTACCATGCTGTCTGTAGCCAGGCTTCTCTGTACTGAGAAGCTCAGAGCGTCTGCTATTGATCAGACCCCATCACTGGCCCAGGCCCTTATAAAACTCACACACACATTTCGTTGTGAAACAGTCCATATGTTAGAGCATTGCATTGTTCAAAACCCTCAGCCCTTACACTAATCCTTACACACATCTCTTTCCTCTAACTAACAGTGCAAAGGCCAAACAAACTCTCACCAAACCTGCCTGAAAAAATTAAAACGATTTCTGTTTTTCCCACATCGTTCCCCCTCAAAGAACACAAAACAATACCTCACTGACCATAATGATGGTGACGGTGGAATTCATGGGGTGAAAAAGGAGGAGTAAGTTGTGTGTATCAAAATACATTAGAAAGGAATAGCCTTGTTTTACTTCTTTGTACTGTGTGACAGCCACTGAATAAGCAGTTGCGGAGCCAACAGAAAGGGCCATGGGAGGTGATCATAGTGATCATATTGAAGTTAGAGAGGTTTTAATGAAAACCCTGGAAGTTTTTCTACATTTTGTGGTGGATTCACAAACATGCACACACAACTACCCACCCACACGCTTGTGTACGCTTATGCACTCACCCACCCGCCCGCACACTCAAAACACAATCAAACCCTGACTGGCTCAAGCCCTTTGCCCCACTCTTTCCCAACCGTCATTTCCTTTCCCCACATCCCAGTGTTGGGGTCAATTCAATTTAAAGTTAAGGCTATTCAGGAAATACTCTAAAATTCCAAATTTCTTCAGTGCTTTTCGGTGAAAAACAATTGGAATTTAAATTGGAGTTGGTTCACCTATTGAAATGGAATTTAACTGAATGAGACCCTGACCCTGTCCTGTCTACAATCTTACACATGACCACAACCCGCCAGTCCCTATTTCAGGCCATACCCCACCCAACCACCTTTTCAGAGCAACCTTTCTAAAAAGGATATACATTATCTCAATCGGTTCCATGGTGATTGGACCAGCGGCAGAACAGTCACATTTGTTGTCGACCACCACCATGAAGAGATTACTGCTGGGGATCTGCTGAATCACAAAGGATCTGCCAATGAGAAAGAGAGAGAAAGATATAGGGATTAAAGGAACACTAAAGTACATTTCTAAATGGTCCATGGATGTGTATTTCTTGTATTTTGTCAATGCATTTGATTTAGCTAAAAGTAGCAGTTTGTGTACAGTGGCAGTGTTTGCATTCACTTAAATGGGGACCCACAAAATGACGTGTGCAAACATGCATGTCGCACGCAAACATGCGCGCACACACACACACACACACACACACACACACAAACACACACATATACACACACACACACACACAAACACACAATCTCTAACCCCTTCCTCCACAAGGAAAATACAAGGCCTTGGCAAGATGACACATGCATGCAAACACACAGACAGACACAGACAAACACAATTTCTACCCCCACACCACACATACACACACACCCACACAGCCAATCCAAAGTCCTCAACAATGAGGTGTTGCAGAATATAAAACACTCTGGAGAAGAGAAATGGGAAACAGACTCCATTTCCCCAGTTCCAGATCTTTTCCGAGGCTGGGTTTAACTGGCAAGAGGAGACACGGTCTGATCTGGCCTCCTGGTTCATGATTGATGTCTCAGCGTAGGGTTTATGAAGAGCAGAGGCCGTACGGATGATCTCTTCTTTAGCTCTCGCTCCCTTTTTCTTTGTCTTACTCTCTCGCTCCCTCTCTTTTCCGCCGGCTGTTTGATTTATGTCTCTCATTGCAAGGCATTTATCATACACCAGTGAATCTCCTCAAAAGACAGGAGACGTGCAGGAACACACATGCACACATGAATGCACGCAGACACACACACACACACACACACACACACACTGCATCTTGATAAAGGATGTTTGATGGAATAGGACGGCCATGACTTGGAGTTCCTTTTAAATTAAAATATTCACATTTCAAATTGTTAATTTACTTAGACTCTCTGTTTTAACAAAATCTAACTCCACCCCAGTGCAACCTAGCCCAGGTTACCTAAGCCCAGGGCAATTTAACCTACTGTATTTGTGCACAACCCACTCTAAGTCCAGTCTAACTAAGCAACATCTATGATAGTGCAGTTTAACGTCATCCAACTCATCTCAATCTAGTTGATACCTGTCTAACTCAGTCCAGTCCATCCTTACCAAAGCTAACGAACTCAGTGCAGTCTAAGCTCAGTCTAACTTAACCTAACTGAACCCAGTCTACCAAATCTAAGCTCAGTCAAACCTAATATAACTCAGTCCAGTATATCTAATCCTGTTCAAACCTAACCAAATTCAGCCCTGTCAAATAAACCTAACTCAGACTATTCTATCTAACCTCAGTCTAACCTAACTCATCCCATTCTATCTTAGCCAAATGTATCCCTGTCAAAATGTATCCCTGCCCAGTCTACAGTACCCAAGCCCAGTCTAACTTACCTATCTAAGACCAGCCAAACCGGGACCAGTGCAGTACAACTGATAGAAACCAGAACAAGTGTTTCTGGCGAAAAGACTTAAACACATTCTGACAGCACAGCTGTTGGCCTTGAACAAACCCAGAGCTGCATGAAGCTATACATTTACACAAACACACACACACACACACACACACACACACACACACACACACACACACACACACACATAATGCTGGAGCATTACCAGTGAATACTTCTGCTGGATAGACAGACACATAACAACAGTGCCACAATCTGACTGGCAAGTTGCATTTTTCAGTGTTTAAAACCGGCTGCTGTTATGATGACTACTTTAAGTGTACCACTCTCATGGCATGCTTTTAAGCAGCACATTTTGAGTCAGAGAAAAAAAGTGCCAGTGCAGAATTGAGAAACCCCATCTCATTCCTCCAGCGCCTAAACGATTCAGTACAAAGAATAACAGCAGGTCCCAATAAAATACCACCGCATGAGACCTGTGTACTTTACAGTTAGTGTCTTTTCAGTAATTTATGAATTATAGGACCATCCTCTTAATACTGGCTGAAATATAGGCCGGACCCTGTCTACCATGGATAATGTATGCATTAGTGCATTTGATAACACAAACATTCACATTGACAAAAAATGTACCGTTGGCAAAACAGCCAAGCTCACGTCTTGCGATTTAAATTGACTGCCACAGAATGTACTCAAAGTTCTTTTTAAGGACACTCTTCAGGAAAGGAAAGAGTTAGGTGGAGATTAGAATATATGGTCCTGGGTATTATTGTTAATAGTTCACTGGTATCTACTTCAGTAAGGGAGCCTAAATCATCCACTCTAGCCACTTAAGCAATTAGACTGGGTTTAGATTATAGTTAGACTGACTCTTTGATGTCACTGACCCCCGACACACCCCGCGCCATATCCTCTTTCATCAACTGGACACAGGTGCATAACTATGTCAGCTTCTTGGTGTACACATTTATGACACTATCATACACACACACTGAAGTAAAATAACAAAAGTTCACTAAATGCACATTATATATATATATATATATGTTTTTCCTACAGGCTAAAAGACACACACGTGTCCCAATGAAAATAGATGAAAAATCTTGTAGTCAGCCACTAACGTAAACCAGATGTTTATTGCCAATATCCTCTATTACTAATATGACCTATAAAATTTCATAGAACCAAAATAAAAACTCCATTTCACTTAGTTAAATTCATTGTGCTTTAAAAAGGATTTATAGCAAACCAACATGATGGGTCAGACTCTGAGTTCTACACAATGAACTCAAACTTTTATCTAATCATCTACAGAGAGCAACTTACACTTCTTAAAGAAGCATTAGATATGCCAGTGTGTCTGTGTGTGTGGGAATGTATGTTTCCTTCCCAGTCTCTGAGAAATATAATAATATTATATTAATTGCTGTTTCTCAAATAGAGTTCAAACATTTTTTTAGGATTTATTCATATTTATTCAAATTCAGCCCTGACACAACTCACCCATTGGCTGTAAATTTGAAAAAATGCCTGGGTCCTCTGGGATCAGCCAATCACGGGGCTTGTGTGGATGTTTGGTGTGTGATTAGCTCTAGGGTTCGTTGCTTCGGTGACTTCTCTTCTGCTTGAATATTAGTCTGGCTATGCTTTTTGACAGCTATTCTCCATGTGTGTGTTAGCATGTGTGTGTGTTTGGGTGTGTGTATGTGTGGCTAACTGCACCCCGGCCCGCGTTTACTCATGGCACCCTGGGCTGTGGTTACCCTCCTGACCCTGAGAGGCTGAGAACACACACACACACATATGCACACACCCTTCTCAGTTTCCTTGGCAGTCCCACAGCTGGGAGCAATGAAGGGCCCATCAGAGTGATCCACAGAACACCCCACAATTGCCTGACAGAAAAGCCCAAATTGTTAATGGGGACCACACTAATTTTCCCATTCTAAAGGATGCTTTTCTCTTGTTTCCACTCCTCTCTCCCACGGCTTGTGTTTTGCTCATATTTTGAACTGCTGAGTGCTTTTGAGAGTGTGTATAAATGTGTAAATGTGCTTGTGAAAGTCTACACACTCCTGGCATAGTTCTCACATTTGACTGCCTAGAAATACATTTTAAAAAAATATTCAATTTGATTTCCTTCTCTCCAGATCTGTACAGTCCACACCACATTTTCAAAGTAAAAGAAAAAATGGTACCACATGAATCTACATGTATGCACATTAGTGACAAATTATTATTTTATATCGTTTCTTTGGAAAGTATTCAGACCCTTTCACATTTTGTAACATTTTGTTGTGTTAGAGACTACTTTTTTGCCATCAATCTACACACAATACACCATAATGTAAAAGCAAAAACATGTTTTTAGAATTTTGTACCAATTTATTTATACTTTGATCATCCTTGAGATGTCTCTCAAACTTGATTGGAGTCCACCCATTCTATTATTTCAACATGAACTGGAAAGGCACTCACATGTCTATATAAGGTGGACTCCAAAGAACTCCAAAAAATTCTGTATGCTCTGTCGAGGCATAGACATGGGATAAACAAAATTGCTAAAGCATTGAAAATTCCTAGGAGTTCAGTGGGCTCCATCACTGTAAAATGGAAGAAGTTGAGCTGGCTGTCCAGCAAAACTATATAACGGGCAAGAAGGGCCATGGTCAGGGAGGTGACCAAAAACCCAATGGCCACTCTAACAGAGCTTCAGAGTTACTCTGCAGAGGTGGGTGAATCTGCCAGAAGGACAACCATCTCTGCAACACTTCACCAATCCGACTGTGAAAGGTGTATGACATGCTGCCTGAAGAACTCTGAGAGCATGAGGCATAGGACCTCAGACTGGGGTGAAGAATTATCTTTACAAAAACACAAAGCACACCCTAGACAACGCAGGAGTGTCTTCGAAACAAGTCTATGAATGTCCTTGAGTGGCCCAGCCAAAGCCTGGTCTTGAACCTCATTGAACATCTGTGGGTAGACCGGAAGATCGCAGTTCACCGATGATCCCCATCCAATCTGACAGAGCTTGATAGGATCTACAAGGAAGAATGGGAGAAACTGCCAAAATCTAGCTGTGTAAGGCTTGTAGTGACATACACAAGAAGACTCAAAGCTGTAATCATTACCAAAGGGGCTTCAACAAATGACTGAATAAAGGGTCTGAATACTTATTTACATGAAATATTTCCATTTTTAATTATCAATGAATTGACACAGATGTCTAAAAACGTGTTTTTGCTTTGTCATTATGAGATATTGTGAGTAGATCACAAAAAAATAAATGTAATCAATTATGTCTATAACATAACCAAATGGGGGGAAAGTAAAGGGGTCTGAATACTTCCCGAAGGCACTTTTTATAGTGTGTATAGAATTACCTTATACGTTTCTATTGTGTTTTAGACATATTATGATTTAAGTACTTTGGTATTCAAAAAATATAAGTAATCATACAGCCAAAATTAAGTCAGTGACATAGATATTGATGTATGCAAATATGCTTCAATATATTTATTGACTGTATTGATAAACCTCCCAGAGACATACACACGTTTTCCTAAAACTCATGATTTGTGTAGTTCCATTACATTAGAAATCAATTAATACACTCCATATAGCCAACAAATTCAACACCAGGATTGTATTGTAACTTATCCATGAGGTCATTGTGATTAGATTTAACAAATATATTGCTCACTAAATGCTGCAGAGGGACAAGAGAGTCATGAGAAAAATAGTTTTGATCAGTCATGGAAAAGTGCTGACAAAATGTTGGCTCAGTGTTTTAAAAGAAGATGGAAAGGAAGCTATGAAGGACAAATCCTGGAGTCTAGTGCAAGTACAGCAAACTAGCACTAAAATAACATAGCATTACTTTCAAAATGATACATTACTGCGACAATTAAAAATATAATGGTACATACCATGACGTACCATGACTAAATAATTGTACATGTTCGCCCCATCTCTACTGTTTGTAGAGATTACATTCATTCATGAACATAATGTCTGCTTATTCCAAAATTACTTTCAAAATTCAATCATGCCTCAAAATAGAGTAGGATTGAATCCCAGCCACTAACATGTTTATGTAAATTTAATGAATAGGTATTTGTCAAATTTTGACTAGATTGTTTTTAAAGCCGTTATATGTAAATACATTTCAGGTCTTGTGAAACTACAAATTCTCAGTTTCAGTCAAAAAGTATATGCATTTGTTCATAGGTGTTCATAGTAACTAGATGCTGTTGAAAAAGGTGTTGGAGGGCTTTCCTCTGGTCTAAAGAGAACCCAATGCCCCAGGGCATTAAGGAGGACAAAGCCATGCTTAGGGTGCCGTCTATCGGACCGGACATTAAACTGTTGTTCCCACTCAGTGGTCACTGAAGAACCCATGGCAACAATTCGGGTGCTAACACTCTGTATCCCGGCTACATTTCCAATCTGGCCCTTGTTCCAACATGACCACATGATGTTTCTACCAACTCTTAGGGCAACATTTCAGACATTCCAGCAGCAACTGGCAAAACAATATAAGGAAATAGATTTAATTTAACAAATAACTAGTTAACATTTACAAATGTATGAAGATGATGATTCATAATGTAATGCATTCATTGGTAGTAAATGCACTGGCAAAAGTTAAAAGAAAAAAGGTACAAAAAAAATTATATATTAGCAATGAGCTAAGACAACATGACAAAGAAATTTACTCACTAGTAAAAATAAAAAAAAAACCTTCAAGTTAACGTTTAATACAAATTAACCTAAAAAAATGAAATCCTATGAATTATTAAGTATTGTGGTGGCAGCATCAAGAAAAATGTTTGTATTTAAATGTCACCTTTAAAAACATTTTCAGACAAATCACACAAAAGTAAATACCAAACACACCTAAATGGCTTTTGTAGTGTTGTGGAGTGTTTCCCAGTGGTTCAGTCTCAGTACTGAATACAATTTGCTTGATAATCAAAGGTTTCAATATTGCTGTCCATCAAAAATTCCCAACCTACTTAGGTTTGAGCTATCTATAGTTGCTATAAATTTTATAAAATTATTCATTGCTATAATAGCTGGTAATAGAGTGTACGCAATCAAGACACCAGCGTTGTTTTATTTTAAACTCATTTAAAAAATGTCCTATAATTTTTCTTTCACCTTGTGTCTTGATTCATTAAGCACTGTGTGCATATTTGTGTGTGTGTGTCTGTCTATCTGTGGCCATAACTGTGTGCAATAATAATAACAATCAACTTGATGGGTGATAACAGTCTGAATTAGCTGCAAGTAAAAAGTGTGCCTTTAAATTAAACTGTTTAAACATGAAATATGCATTTTAACAGTTTATAAGAGTAGTTTTGAAAATAAAGCACAACTGACTGTATTTAATTGGCAGTCTGTACTATGTTTTACTATGGGAACCAAAATGTCCCCAAACCCATTTAAAAAAAATACTGTTGGGGTTTTGCTTAAATTTTGATGTGAATCAATTTAGATAAATGTGCTAAATGCGTGTATATTACCATTAATTTATGTGTGTGCATGTTTGTGGGAATGTGTTTGTGAATGTATATGTGTGTATGTTACGTACTTTATGCATCCTTCACAGTCAATGTTTCCTGTCGTCTCCTTGATTGTTCTCTCCGAGATGAAGGCGGGGTACTCTGTATCACATGGTACCAACATGGTCCGACCCCCCCTCTGGGCTATGGAAAGGGAGGGTAGGGGTTTAGGGGTGGACAGAAGAGAAAAGATCAAACTTTGTTTTGTTGAAATAAAAACATACTTTTCTAAACTGACCCTAAACCCTTTCATCATATGTATTTTACCATACAAATTTAGCTACATAATTCACCAGTGATAGTACTGGATGTTAAATGAATTACATCACTCCTGTAACACTGCTGCCACTCAGTGGTTAGTTGTTGTAATGCAGGTGAAAAAAATCCAGAATGCAGTGCAAGACTAGAATGCATTTGCTGCAAGAGCAAACAATATCATCTAGTCTACATTCTAAATGACTATACCATAACAAAACGATGAACAAAGTTTAATCCGAAAGCATTTTTGCATAGGCTTTCTCCACAAGGTAATTTAGTCAAAAGCTGATTAGGAAGGAGCGTGGATAAACATACAGCTCTATAAAGTGGAAGCTTTTAATTGCTGGTGCGTGTCGGCGGCCAACTGGCACCGGTTCCATCTGAGAGCTTCAGCCTTTAACTGGCAGGGATTAGTTCAGCTTGAGGGCACCCGTGGATCCCGTTGCCGGTCGGTTTGGGTGTAGGAAGCACATATCTGGCATGTACTTTTCGGGTGACTCTTTTTCATGAGGCAATAGAAGGGTAGCGCAGTTAGCGCTGGGGTTACTGAGCTGTGAAATCGTGCCTTCCATTCCACATCCAACACCAAAGGAACCATGTTTCTACACAGGATAAGGAGAGGGTGCTGGTGCAGCAATAAAAACAAACTCTCACCCTCTCTGATGTTTTAATTCTGTATTGAGAAATGATATCTACAGTCTAACAGTAACATTAACTTCTTTAGCATGCTAGGCCATGGTCAGCCTTCTAGTTGCATCTTTAAAAAACAGCTAATATTTCACCTGTTGGCTGTGGCACGAGTTAACATTGTCTAATGCCTTCATTTGACACTGGTTTGAAGGAATTGAAGGACACACACTTACACACCCAAATTCAAGCACTGAGCGTAGTGTGGAGTTCCAACCTCAGCAGTGGTCTGTGTGTGTGTATATATATATGTGTGTGTGTGTGTATATATGTGTGTGTGTGAAGCCTGTCTCTCTGGTTACATAGCGGATATTGCTTCCTACCAATCTGACACACATCCTCACAAATCATAATGCGCACGCACGCTCAGATACAAACTCACACACAAATATATACACACATGCATACACACACAGAGTGGGTCACTTGAGGTAGCGCCATGTTTCAACCTGGCTGTCTTTTAAATGGTCTGTAAGGGGTTTGTAATCATTACTCTTTTATTCTGTTTTTCCAGCGGTCACACTGACTCAGACTAGGAAAAACAGTGGTGAGTGAGTGGAAAGAGATCGCAGAGAGGTCATGACCAAATGTGGTGGGTGCGAGTATGGTGTTTGCGGGCAGTAGTTATAGTCGTGCTAATGTCATGCCCTCATAACTTCTCCTAGAACAAAATGTGAGAGTTCTTAAACATCCAATGAAAATCTTAAGTTCTAGACTCTGCCCTGCAGCCATAAAAAAACTCACCTTTTGCTGTGAGGTCGGAGTACCACCAGCTGTACAGGTTAAACTCAACCATGAAACTGGAAGCACAGAGAAAGGGAGAGATACTTAGCAATATTATAACACATTATTTAAACATTATTTGTTATTTGTATCTCCATTAGCTGATGCCATGGTGAAAGTTCTCTCCCTTTGTTTTGACAATAAAAAAGACATGATGGGCACACATAGTTTTACAATTTACGTTCATTTAAAAACAGCATTTACATGGAGACATTACAGACAAACCTACAAAACAGAGTATTGATAAGAGCAACTAATAACATTTTTAAAAACACATCATGCTTTCTCAACTAAGAAATAGTAATTTGTGCGACTCTGTTTGTTTGAGTTTGGCTCAATTAACTGTCTATTAGTGTATGCGTATCTGTCTTCACAATCTATGACTTGCTGTGAGGTGTAGTTTTATCTGTTTATTTTTATAAATTTTATTGCTTGCTTACATTACTTAGTGGAAGAGGTGGAAGAAAATGTAATGTTGTCATGTAGCACTGTTCCTTTCCTTGCTTGTGATCTGGGCTTGGGGAATTTAAAGAGACCCCCTAATGGCATGTCTTGTTAAGCAACAATGGGTGTCCGGGCTATGTATTACATGACTGAAGAGAGAATTGGGACTCAGTGTTATCATAATATTTGATTGATAAGTGATGGAGCCTGTCTCTTCTCTTCTTTTAGCTAAAAGAGACTGCTATTAAGGTTAACCCTCCTCTTGTCAATGTTAATTCTGTGTTTGTTAATAAGAGCAAGACGTGTTGTTGTGTTTTGAGATTGCTCATTCTTTTCTAGATCCTTCTGCTGGACAGCAGTCGAGATGGTACTAGTACAATTGATCTTTGTAATAAAGAAAACAGAAAAACAATCAGAACATACTTCCCCCAATCATTGTAAAACTATTTCAATATGACTTTCATGTTCATAATAATTTGCAATAACATTTTTGTCAACAATTCTTAGTTGTGAACTTTTTATGAATCATATGAGGTTTAGTTCATAGAGAATGTTTTGAATACAAATACAATGCTCTGTGTTTTAAACCAGTTTGTTGTTAATGACCCTTTCTGACACTGACTGTACATGTAACTCCTTGTTAAGATCCTTAGTGGGTGCTGACTTTTTTGTGGGTGCTCACATATTGTGGAATTATGATGGCCTGATGCAACTGCCGTTGTGGATATTGCACATATCTCTGAAATTCCAGAAGATTTATTTGCATTGTATTCAACTTTCTGAGTTCTAATGGACAAGTATCTCTTTAAACAAGTCATGTAAAATAAACACAAGCTAGTTTTTCAATTAAAATGTATGATTAATAACATTATGTCTAGATTTCAGTGAAGCCTTTAAAGTTATATAATCTCTTATTATCAAATTAGCCTATCATTTGTCTAACTTATTGCAATACTCCCTTTTACACAGGTGTGAAAAATTTATATTTTTAATGAACATTAATTTCAATACTTTGAGTAGTCCTTCAGAGTTCCTGTTATTCTGTTTACCTAATGCACTATGAATGACAATAGCTATGTGTGCTATGGTCAATGTTTTTCCCTTCTCTGTATCCAGGCACATTGTAATGAATGGAATGTCACGTGTGGAAGTCAGATCCACTAGAAGTGGCATAATATTTACACATAACAGAAACCACTAGAAGAAGTCTCCCTTTTAGGGGAGCGTCTTAATAGCAGCAGGGGGGCTCCTGTTCCTTGTATTATAAAGGTGAACAGGACTCTATTCCATTTTGGGAGAGCTAAGTTAGTAAAACCACCAATAGTAACATGCCCCAGCTGTCGTGTGTGAGCTTTCACCAAGTTGTCTGGGCAGTCGACATTCTATGATTACCTATGTCTCCTGGATCTATGTCTGTGTGCAAACCTTGCATTCCCTAAGTTACATCATGCTGGCAACTATTCCTTGTACGTGCATTCAGCAAGAACTAGTGGCGTAATCTTTTCAGTTGGGAAGGAACATAAGTTTGAACATTGGCAATGCAAAATCAGAACAACTATTATGATACTACTGTGTTGGCCTCTGTACTTTTTCTTGTTCTTTTTGTACTTGTTCTTTTTGTCATGATACTTGTTCCAGTATATACGATTAAACCTGAAATAATTAACTGTTGTGCTAACAACTGAAGAGATTTTACTTGATAAATCTTCTATCTTTTTACTTTTCCATCTTCTACACAGTCATATATTGTTGTCAGCAGTTAACTTCTATTTGTTCAAACACAGTACTCTCCATCAGTTTACCAACAGCTGATTTGGTGCTTTAACATGTTTAGGTAGTGGAATTATTTACCTCTGCTGCCACCCCCTTTTGTTGCCTTACAGTCTTACATGAAAACATATAAAATTTCTCCGGCTTTATTAACAGCAACCCAAAATATCCAACTGAAAATACAATTCTAAAAAAATACTGAGAATGTTAAAAGTAAAACAGTAAAAAAATCCCATTTGGATAAGTGAACACCCTTCATTTGAATCACTGTTGTCTGCGATTCAAATGAACAAGCTCATTTGTTGGAAAAATACTGAAAGTTTAATTTAAATGAGTATATATTTTTACAAATATATAGATTGCCCATTCACACTTGCGTGCTTCGATAACGTCAAATGATGTATTGTTTGCCAATGGCCAAGTAAAAAGTGCCGTAACTGTCTTATTCATTATGCCTGGTTTTTGATGCCTGGTTCAAAATGAAGACGCCATCTTATGCTGATGATTATGACCCCTTTGGCATTCCATTAGAGACTTATTCAAAGAGACTCATGGCTGTAATTCAAGCAAAAGATGGTTCCACCAAGTATAACCTCAGGGGTGTTCACTTAATCCAAATAGGGCATTTTACTGTTTTAATTTTTATTTATTTGCAAAGCCTTTTAGAAGGATAAACTAACATTGATATTCTGGATTACCTTGTGTAAGTAAATCTGGAAAAAGACTGATTTGCTGTGTTTTCATTTCAGGAAGTGTGGCAACAAAAAGTGAACATTTTGAAAGAGGTTGGTGACTTTCTATACATACACGATTTTTTTTACAGATCCAAGATGGCAACGTGTTAGTCTTTGCTTGTGGGAGTGTTTGTAAGTCAAAGTTGAACTTTTTAAAATGGCACTACCTACATAATACAGATCTTAAAACTTTTTATAGAACAAACCTAACTGATCTGTTTTTACTAATGTCCCTCATAAATGTGTTGCTACTAATATACAGCTCTGGAAAAAATTAAGAGACCACTCCTAATTTTTCTTAAATCAGCATCTCTACATGTATGGCAGCCATTCCATTCCAGTGTCTGTTAAATTCCAACACAGGCACACATAATTTTACTTAATGAGGTAGTGATTAGGTGATCACCTGAACCAAATCTAATAGAACCACTGTGGTCATCACTATCCTCTTGCAATAGGACCAGCTGGATGGCAAAAACAGTGCAAGTAGTACCTCAAAGGTAATTTGAATAAAAAAATAACTATTCAGCATGACAAAAGAGTTGAAAAGAAAAGCTTCAATTCTGGCTTTACTGGCAGAGGAATACAGTGAGCATCAGGTTGCTTCCATCCTGAAAATGTCAAAGACGGCGGTTCATAAGAACAAGGTCAAGCAACAGACATTGGGGACAACAAAGCTACAGACTGGCAGTGGGCAAAAATGACTGTCCACTGACCGAGATGACCGTCAGCTCATTTGAATGTCACTCAACAACCGTAGGATGAAATCAAGTGACCTACAAAAAGAATGGCAAACAGCAGCTAGGGTGAAGTGCACGGCGAGGACGGTTTGAAACAGGCACCTAGGGGTAGGGCTGAAGTCGTGCAGAGCTAGAAAAAGCCCTTCATCAATGAGAAGCAAAGAAGAGCCAGGCTGAAGTTTGCAAAAGACCATAAGGATTGGACCGTAGAGGAATGGAGTAAGGTCATCTTTTCTGACAAGTCAAATTTTCAGCTTTGCCCAACACCTGGTTGTCTAATGGTTAGACAGAGACCTGGAGAGGCCTACAAACCACAGTGTCTCGCACCCAATGTGAAATTTGGTGGTGGATCGGTGATGATCTGGGGATGCTTCAGCAAGGCTGGAATCGGGCAGATTTGTCTTTGTGAAGGACGCATGTATCAAGCCAAGTACAAGGTTAAGAACACCTGCTTCCTTCTGCTCTGACAATGTTCCCCAACTCTGAGAATTGGTTTTTCCAGCAGGACAATGCTCCATGCCACACAGCCAGGTCAATCAAGGTGTGGATGGAGGACCACCAGATCAAGTCCCTGTCATGGCCAGCCCAATCTCCAGACCTGAACCCCATTGAAAACCTCTGGAATTTGATCAAGAGGAAGATAGATGGTCACAAGCCATCAAACAAAGCGAAGCTACTTGAATTTTTGTGCCAGGAGTGGCATAAAGTCACCCAAAAAATCAGGGTTATTCCACCAAATATTGATTTCTGAACTCTTCCTAAGTTAACACATTAGTATTTTGTTGTTGAAAAATGAATATGAATTTGTTTTCTTTGCATTATTTGAGGTCTGAAAACAATGCATCTTTTTGGTTATTATATATGACCAGTATTTATTTTTTACAAATAAATACCCTGAATGACAATATTTTTATTTAGAATTTGGGAGTAATGTTGTCAGTAGAATAAAGCAAAACTGTTCATTTTACTCAAACACATACCTATGAATAGTAAAACCAGAGAAACTGATAATTTTGCAGTGGTCTCTTAATTTTTTCCAGAGCTGTATATACAGTATCTCACAAAAGTGAGTACACCCCTCACATTTTTGTAAATGTTTGATTATATCTTTTCATGTGACAACACTGAAGAAATGACACTTTGCTACAATGTGAAAAATGAATATGAATTTGTTTTCTTTGCATTATTTGAGGTCTGAAAACAATGCATCTTTTTCAGGTTATTTTGACCAGTTGTTGTTTTCTATAAATAAATATTCTAAATGATAATATTTTTATTTGGAATTTGGGTGAAATGCTGTCAGTAGTTCATAGAATAAAACAAAACTGTTCATTTTACTCAAACACATACCTATGAATAGTAAAACCAGAGAAATTGATCATTTTGTAGTGGTCTCTTAATTTTTTCCAGAGCTGTATTTTCTAATGTGAGTGACCACTGAGTTTTTTATTTCATTTTATTTCATCTGGTTTTCAATTTCAGACTGCATCAAATTGAGACAGTTTGAGGTTTGTTGATGTAGAGTTTTTAGTGCTTTCCCTTTTACTGTTTCTGTAGTACATAGAGCCTTAAAAGGCATTGACAATCAAAAAGCAGCAGGTCCGGAGAGCCTGAGAGCATATGTACTGAAACATCCATCATAGCTGAGCCTTCTATAATTCCTAGAATTTGGAAATCTGCCATTGTTATGCCCCAGTTAAAATGAGGTCAACCGTCTAACCATAGGCAAATTGCTAAACTATTTTAGCAAAAATCTTGGAATCCCTATTATCGAATTAACTGGGTTTTTGTGTATATGTGACACTTCATCAAAGTTTCAATCCAGTATAAGAGAGCATGGTACTCCTACAGCAACAAATAAAGTTGTTAATGACTTATTTGATGCCATGGACAGGAAACAGCACTGTCTCTCCATCGTTCTGTCAAAGGGTTTTGACTCTGTTGACCACAAGATAGTGTCACAGAGACTTACAAATATAGGTTTATCAGAAAAGGCAGTCTCACTGATCACCAGCTTTGATGGCAAGACATATGATATGTTAACTGACCAGAATAGGGAGGCTCTATACTTGGACCTCTGTTGTTCACTATCTATGCATACATAAATAATGTTGATAATGTGTAAAACATTAGTTTATTTCTTCATGCTGCTGTCAGTTTTTTAGTTTTGTGCAGCTGCACATTTTTTATGTTGTCCAATCCCCATCAACTAAAGTTACTTATCAACTCTGACAAGACAAAGTTATTGTTTTTACAAAGTCTAAAACAGAGCCGCTGAATCTCCGAGGTATAGTCACAATTCAGGACCCCAAACTTTTGAACAGTAGTGTATGTACCATGGGAGTCCTACATTTGGGACCTTATCAGTCCTGATCAAATAACTTCAGGTAGGCTCTGTCCTCTCTCAGTAGCACACAGCAGACTACAGTACCCAAGAACAACCAGCCAGAGTTATTAGCCAACATTTATGTGGGACAAGTAATTAAACACTCAACTTTTTCCGCAGTGCCAATTAGTTTGTTCGTCTTGACAAATACTCTACAATCAAAATATACTAGGAGATAGATAGTAAGTCATTCATATGAGTCTATCATCACACGGGCGCAATATAGATTTGTCATGTTATTTATTTCGCATGATTCCATTATGTTTGGGTTAGCCTCACTATTATTTCTGTGTTCAGGAGAATCTTGCGAACTAGCTATTATGGTATATCTATTGCCAGAATGTGTGATTTGCTGTCTTTTTGCAGAGACAGATGTCACTTAGACGTCAGTAAATATGAAACCATGGTATACATCAATCTAAAGGGGAGAGCTGGGGGAATGTGGTGATCATCACCATTTTCCGCTCAGACACAGAGCCTTAGGCGGTGGTTGTCTTGTTACATAGACAATCGCCATGACCAAATGGCGCGAGCTCCAAACACATTAGTAACTTTGAATCAGGAGAGTCTCTGAGACATGTGGATGTGTTTAGTTTTGCTATAAAACACCCGCAAGCCATGCTTCCAACCAAAAGTTAAGGAGTTAGTGGAAAATCACCCTCAACAGGTGCATTAACAAACAAATTCCTTAAAAAAATAAACACAAGTTGGAGCTTAAAAATAATAAAGTAGGTTTCATATTCAGTACAGTCTCTGGGACAAGGTGGCTAAAAAAGGGCCATACCACCATCCTGGTCGTTGTGGATCGGTTCTCGAAGTCCTGCCGCCTCTTGCCTCTGCCCGGCCTTCCCACTGCCCTACAGCCCGCGGAGGCGCTCTTTACACACGTCTTCCGGCACTATGGGGTGCCTGAGGACATTGTGTCTGACCGGGGTCCCCAGTTCATGTCCAGGGTGTGGAAGGCATTTATGCAGCATCTGGGGGTCTCAGTCAGCCTGACCTCGAGCTACCATCCCCAATCTAACGGGCAGGTGGAGCGTGTTAATCAGGAGGTGGGCAGGTTCCTTAGGTCCTACTGCCAGGACCGGCCGGGGGAGTGGGCGGAGTTCCTGCCTTGGGCAGAATACGCACTGAACTCTCTGCACCACTCCTCCACAGGTATGTCACCTTTCCAGTGCGTGCTGGGATACCAGTCGGTCCTGGCACCCTGGACGCCGAGCCAGACCGGTACCCCTGCGGTGGATGATTGGTTCCGGCGGGCAGCGGGCACGTGGGAGGCTGTGCAGGCCCGCCGCCAGAAGACCTTTGTGGACCGCCACCGCAGGGTGGCCCCGGTATATCGTCCGGGCAACCGGGTCTGGCTCTCGACCAAGGACCTGCCCCTCCGCCTGCCCTGCCGGAAGCTGGGCCCGCGGTTTGTGGGGCCCTTTAAAGTCCTGAGGAGAGTCAACGAGGTGACATATCGTTTATGCCTTCCCCCCGACTACCGTATTAACCCCTCGTTTCATGTGTCTCTCCTCAGGCCGGTGGTGGCTGGTCCCCTTCAGGGGTGTGAGGTGCGGGAGGTCCCTCCCCCCCCTCTGGACATCGAGGGGGCCCCGGCGTACTCCGTCCGCTCCATCATCAACTTGAGGCGCCGGGCGGGGGGCCTCCAGTACCTCATGGAGTGGGAGGGGTACGGCCCGGAGGAACGGAGCTGGGTTCCGGTGAGGGACGTCCTGGATCCCGCCCTCCTGCGTGACTTCCATTGCCGTCGCCCGAATCGCCCTGCTCCGCATCCCCCGGGTCGGCCCCGGGGCCGGTGTCGTCGCGCGGCTGGGGCCACAGGTCGGGGGGGGGGGGGTACTGTGACAACTGCGCCCTCTGCTGCCTCTCCTCCCCCTGCAGCAGGCGGGCTCCAGCATTCGACGTCACCGGCCTTCTGACACCACCTCCCATCTCATTTATGCATTTCACCTGTGTCTTGTTTAGCGCACCTGGTTCTCATCCTCATCATTCCCCCCAGTATATATGTTTCCTCTGCTTCCCCTGTCTTTGTGTGTTATTGTCTCGTTCAATACAGAGCATTGTTAAGCTTTGCTTTTTACTTTATATAAAACACAGAAAATACAAACAGCTTCGCTCTCCTGCTCCTCCTTTTCACTCGAAGCCTGACAGATGGATAACAATTTTGTGAATATTTTGAATGAAAGACCAAGAGGATAAATAGCAAATAGTTTGTTTTCACAGCCCATTTTGTTCATTTTTACCAAGGGTGCCAATATTAGTGGAGGGCACTGTAACTTGAAGTTGATACAGACTCAGTACAGTACCTGTGAAGGTGCACAGAATTTTCACAATGATAATTATCTCATGTTTTTAACGTTTAAAAAATTGCAAAAGATGTCCTGGATGTGTTTATCTTAAGTGTTTAACTTAAGGATTCCTTCCTTTGGCTAGATTCTGTTGAAGCATGCTTATGACCCGAAAGCATTTACATGATCAGATAGCGTTAGATTAATGGTTCTTCAAAAGATCATTTGAAAAACCTTAAAAAACAAATCTACCCAAAAAAGGTTATTAAAGGTTCCCCCAAATTTCAAGAACCCCAATAAGATCCTCCAGAAAACCTTTATTTTTTAACTCCACCAACCACAATGATCATAAACTGGGTCTAATTTTCACTTCATTTGACTAAGAAAGACAAGATTAGTGATGATGACAACAAGCTTATTATGATTTATTTAAGGAGTTTTTTTTTTAAATATCCTTTTAAATTTTTTTCTTAAAGAACTAACAGGAGTTCCCCAACAGTTTAATGCGTGCATAATATGGGCCAAGTTGAATATGTTTGCTCCAACTGGTGGGAAACCAGTCAATATTTAAATCACTCAACATATCCACTCATATGTCCCTGTTTTCAACAGATGCATTATCAAATATTTCAAAATTAATTCCAGATACTCTATGTCACATCATTACTGATCATCACAGAGGCTGCTGTAGCAGCCAAATAGTATTGGTTTGAAACCCTCATGTCAACCCTCACAATCCCAAAGCATCACAAACACAGATCCATATCTTTCCACATTCACACATTCAAGCATTGAGTGACAAACCCTTTAATATGTCTGGCATTAAAACATCAGCGTAAAGAAGATTATAACCAACAAGTGCATCCAACAACTCCATCCCCTAGGCTGCTCTGTGGGGCTGACATCATACCACCCAGGAGCAGGAAGGCTCCATAACCACAGAGACCCCACTTCATTGTGGGATTGTCCCAGCTAAGTGGCGACATAAGGAGGTCATTACAGTTCATGAACGGAACCTTCCTTACCACAACCCTAGAGCCAACCCATGAATGAAAGAGCATAGACATACAATTTGCATACACGTGCACAGACACACATTCACTCTCAATACTTACATGACAAGTTCTGTAAGGAGCCACTTCACTGTGGCAAATATTGCAAAGTAGGGCTGGAGGTAGAACAGAGGAAACAAAACCGTTACTGTTTTTGAACTGACAAACTGTATAACTGTAGTTTGGAGTTAGACAGTTTAGAGATAGAAGAAGGTGTGAGCTTGCTACAAGGATCAACCAAATCATCTAGCCGCATGGGGTACTCACGTCCAGTAGTGTGCGGGCACTGTCACTACTCTCAGAAAAAATTCTGCAGATTGCCTGGTAGTCATACAGAGTAACCCTTGAGAAGGGAATAAAGAGGGAGAGGGAAAAAGGGATATGAAAAGAGTCATAGTAGACTTATAGACTACAGTTACTGTTTTTTTATGACTCATGACTTAACCAGTGGTAACTCATTTGGTTATTGGTAAAACTGGCTAATTTAGTCAAATACTCTACAATGACAATTTTCGTCATTTAGCAGACTTTTCATATTATTGAATCTGATGTACAGAGACAAATATGGTTAACTACCTTGCTCATGGACACAATGAAATAATTTACTGGCTTGGGGATTCCATCTAGCAACATTTCGCTTACTGGTCAGATGCTTTATCAGCTTAGCTAAATGAAATGTCTACAATTAATACACATTTACAATTGTAACCATGTCAATGTTTTAAAGTAAATTTTGCCTGCTTGGATTTTTGTGTATAAATTCATTATACATTTTAATCTTTTAGCAGAGCAGTTTACATGAATGGTTAACTGTCCTGTTCATGGGTGATCAATAAAATTGTCAGCTGACCAGTTCGGGGACGATTCTCTACGTGCTAGGAGGTCTGCTGCCCAAATGCATGTGATTAAATCTGAATTAAAGTTGACATTAATCTGGAAAGAACATTCAATTCATTTATTATTTTGATAATTGTCCCCTATTTAGTGGAGGCAATTAGTTCTCTTCAAGAACAACATGCTTTACATTACGTGTTTACATTACCATGCTGGTTTCATTTAACTGGTTGGGTTAGATCATATACTTAGATGCAGTGTCATTCCCTTGCTTAATTCACTGGAGTGGCTACTAGCATAAAATTAACCTTGAATAAGTCCTGGCTTTTGTGAGCAGGATCTTTGACTCAAATTTTAGGGACCATATCACTTTCTACCAACAGTATCGCAGAATCTCAAATGTTGAACATCTGTAATACATGATTTGAACATCTGTAATAGTCACATTCATGTCTGTAACATTCCCATCAATGTCATAATGCATAGTAAGCAACAGAATGCAGTGGGTGTTATTATATACATATGTTGTCTTTCTTCCTACAGCCAGAGAGTTCTCCTTGTCAGCAAAGAGGTGAGAGAGAGGAGGACAGACTTAAAGAAGGAAAGAGTATGAGGAAAGAAAAAAGTAGACATCCTTCTTAGTTTTACTTGTGAGCAATATTTCCTCTTTCCCCCTTCCTGAGGTTTGAAGTAGAAGGACAATGAGCAATATTAGGAGGGTGTGGAACTTCTTAGCCTGCCCTGAGGGGATGCGATCGGGTTCTGTCTATGTTGGGTTATTACAGAGCTACGAACGAAAGCATGCACACACAGTTTGCCACAGTTTGACCTTGCTGTGTCTACAACCCCTGGACATGTTTCCTGCACAGCCATGGTACCCGTGTGTGTATCATGCTCAGCCCACTGTCTACAGCCCGGGGCTTTATTCTGCCCCGGTATAAGCAACAGGATCCAATTAACTTTAATCTTACTGAGTTAATGGTGTTAGCGGGACCGCTAACTTAGCCTAGCAACATAAGACACAATGGCTATGTGTGTGTGGGGGTGATTGCTCCACTTTAAAACAAGCTAAAGCCTTTCCGATGACAATAGTGGACTGCCTAAGTCTGATCATCCTGATTTGATTATTGTGAAATCTTTCTGTCCTATTACTCATTACATAAAGTTCCATATGACACACATACATAATGTGTCATTTACCAGACAAACCCTCCCATTTTAGCGATCATTCATCATCTTTCATTCATTCTTCAAAGATACCAATTACTTTTACGCTCCTCAATATAGTACTTCCCATGGCATCATCGGTTGTGTTGTGGCTTTGATTCCCTCTCCGACCACATTACAAAAAAAACGCCTAATGCCCATATTATTCAGATTATTGTAAGTTAAAACCATAACATTCTGCGTCAAGTTTATGAAATGCTATTTTGTACTAGAGTTAACATAGTTTGATTTTTTTTTCTTAGTGACTGTTGAAACCATGGATTCCTTAGCAGTCAAATCCTCCCACATAGCACTGTCATTGCCATGCGCCTGTCATATTCTCTATTTAGCAGTTTGGGTGTACAGCACCAGGTAGCATCAACTGTGGTTGCAGGTATACAGTACAGTACGTCTTGTAGATCTGCACTGACATGAGTTGGCCAACTGAAGCAACATTCTTAAGAGGTACATACCTATCCACATTAATTGCAACAGTAAAATATAGCTTTCTTGTTTTTCAAAGTGCTGGGTGCAAGGTTATATGTTATATGTGTGTTCACGTGTTAGTAAGGTGCTGGGTCCAAAAATACCCCACAAGGATAGTAAAACATCAGGAAAAAGTACATTTCTGGCCCAGGGGTTAGGTTTAAGGTAAAAGTTACAATTGGGGATAGGGTTAGAAGAAGAGAGTGTTTGGGGTCATTGGTTAGGGTAACTTTCAGGTTTAGTGTTAAAGTTAGATCTCTGGGATTACGGCTAGAGGTTTAGGGTTTGGAAAAATATGATTTTAAATGGGAATAAGATTCCTAAAATGTGTGGGGTGTGTGTGTGAGTTCAGGCACACAATCCAGGGAATGACATCGTCCCGTGTCGCATTCCCACATTTAATTACAGAAAACCCAGTCAACACCCAGCGCTCCCGGCATTTTCCGGCTATGGACTCTCTGGAGTAGTGTATCTGGACTGGCCTATGTGTGCATGTGTAAAGATGTATAACTGTTTGCGTGTATGCAAAAAGTGGAAATGTGCGTATGAAAACCTATGTGTGTATGTGTATGAATATGACGTCACAGCCCTCCTAATTCCATCTTTTCAGGAACAGATTTGTTCTAATCCCCTAATGGAGAAATCCACTGAGCTGAGGGGTCAGAGGGCACTGCTGAATAGCTGATCTGATTGGCTGAGTTAAGAGCTGTCAGCGCTCCAGGAGACATGCTCTCATAAGGATCAATTCCCCACACTAACACACACATGCATCACCACAGGCACGCAAACGCAGCACACACACACACTCACACACAACCACAGGCAGGCAAACACACACACGCATACAAACATACACACACATACTTCCTCACCTCTTAAAGGAGCCCATTAGAAGCAACTTGTTCATAACTGCCCCTTCTGCTTCTCCAAAGAACATCCCCGTCTGTGAGGAGAGAGAGAGCAAACAAAGATAGAAACATAAATTATTATATAGACTATAACAATTAAAAGAGACACACGGTGAACATAGGACCTTTTCAACCTGTGACATTTCATCTCACCATAAAAACACAGAAAGAGTATTTGCGTGAGTCCCAACATCATATCAATTTATACTTGCAGACGCTCTTATTCAGAGCAATTAAGCACCTTGCTCAAGGCTACAGTGACTTATTGGTTTTACCTTGTCGGCTCAGGGATTCAAAATAGCTCAGGGATACTGGCATAAAACTCTTAACCACTATGCTACATTTTGCCCCTCATTGTATCAATGGGGCATGCCTTACCAAAGAGTAGTCCTCTGCTACTAAGATGAAGCCATTGTTGTCTATCAGGTAACAATTGATGTTCTGTCGTGGAGGCACAAAGAAAGACATCATCACGTGGAGGTATTGGAAGATGATGGAAACAAGGAGGTAAATTTGGTTGATGAAGGGTTAAAGTAAAGGACGGCATTGTAAAAGAGGGTAAAGTCAAACTCACCTCATCATCACAGCTTATAGAGCATTTCCCATCTAGAGCTGCACACTGCAACAGAATACAGGTCTCATGAAAAATGTAAAATACACAAGAGAGATACATTCCATTTCTTGTGCTACTATGATTGCGCCCCAGTGTGTGTGTTTACCTGTCGACTGGCAGTCCAGAACTTCCTTTGGAAGAACTCAAGTTTCATCTGGATCCCCACAGCTGGAAAAGAAGAGACATAACTTCGACATTTGGGCAACAGAACCGTTTCTGCATGCACGGCTGCCTGTGTGTGTTTAAATGTGATTCTGTGTGACTATGCAAAGATGGGTAGTATTTCTGTTATATGTATTTGAAATTAATATTTCAGTTCAGCAAATCTCACCATTATACTGGGATGGACTACACTCCGATGTATACATATATTTTTACAAGATAATGAACGCTTCAGTTTTGAAATGCTTTCAGTCATTTATATTGGTCAGACAAAATGGGGAAGATATACTGTAACATACAGCTTTTACTGAAAATGCAGTGGGACAGATTCCATCCTATGCTGCAACATCCTATTCCCATCCTATTCCCCAAAAAACTGTAATTGAAATTGTCAAAATTCTAAATTGTACAGCATTTCTTTACAGTGGTTCCTAATTTCTTTGGGGCCTTGTCACCCTGTAGTTGTATCAGAGACCACACAGTGTACTCTATAATTGTTGGGATAGTAATCATTAGGTTAAAGTATAGATACTCAGCTTTTATGTATGTGTAATTTTGCGTGTATGTATTTAATTAATTAATATATTAAATATTAGGTTTCAGTGGTCTTTTACATGCAATAACTGCCTGAAATATGCACTCTATTGATCCCACCAGATGTTGGGAATTTTTGACATTGCTCTGCTAGGCTTATACTGTAGTCATCTTAAGTTGCTCTCTGTTTTGAAGTCTTCTTGCATTAAACCTTATCTTCAGCAAATTAAATGTAAGTTCAATTGGATTTAAATTTGGCGATTATCTTGTTCAGCATTTTTTTTCATCAGATTTAGTCATCTACTGTAGAGAACTTCTTTGGCTAGGCTGTTCGGTATTGCACACCAGCACTTTTGTGACATGCAATTCATGATTAATGTCCTGCTTCATCACAGTCTCTTTAAGCAGACTGGAGAGTCAATGATGAGATATGTCCTCCGAAGCACATTAGTTCTGATTTTAATCAATGAGTTGACTAAGCCAGGGAGCTCTGCATCTGACTACTAGGTTTCACAATCATTTAGCAGAAGTTCTTATCCAGAGTCAATCCATTAAACAAAGGTAGATAACAAATATCACAATCATAGCAAGTAAAACAATACTGTAGCCATTATGGTTGTAATGTTGTTGCCGTTTGGCCGTTTATTTGTTACTATGAAATAATTAGCAAAAGTATCTACAACCCTGTGTCCAAAAAGGTTGGGACTAGGCTGTCACGATATCCGATTTTCACTACACGTTTATCGTGGCCAAAATAATTCACAGTAACGATATTATCGCGGTATCTATAGAAAATTTGAAGGAAAAAAATGCTGTCTGTCAAATTAATCTTCAACTTTGTTAGTGTTTTTTCTCTTTTTTGGAAAATGAATTACACTCAAAATACAAGTGTATGCAGGTGGAGAGCATCTGTAACCATAACTGTACACATAAAAAAATAAAAGTGTACAAAAAGAACAATTACACTTAATGGATAGTGAAAAAGCAACCAGATGAACTGATAGACAAAAGATCCACAAGGCCTAACACTGAGAGGAATTTTTGGAAAAATACAAAACATTTTCGCCTAGTGAATAGGCTACAAAATGGTGTTTAATTCAAACACTAGTGTATAGGTCCAGTGTACAGATCCAGACTCGTAGTTTAAGCAAATGCATCGTTTGTCCATGAATAAGCTATGGAAAAACCGAGAGGAGTTTTTGGAAAAATACAACGCGCTTTTAACCATGTGAATAGGAAAAAACGGTGTGTGTTTGCAGATCTCTCCCGGGGGTTCTTGTGGGGCTAATGAGTTGATTTCAACACCAGTGCATAGGTCCAGTCTCCTTGTTTAAGCACATGCATCGTTTGTCTATAGGTTACATGAATAAGGTATCGGAAAACCGAGAGGAGTTTTTGTAAATATACAACGTCCTTTTTTCCATGTGAATGGGCTACTAAAACGGTGCATTTTTGCGGATCTCTCCTGGGGGTTCTAGTGGGGCTAACGAGTTGATTTCAATGCCAGTGCATAGGTCCAGTCTCCTTGTTTAAGGACATGCATTGTTTGTCTATAGGTGACATGAATAAGGTATTGAAAAACCGAGATGGTTTTTTGGAAAAATACAACTTCAGTTACGCCTAGTGAATACAATATTATATATCATATGTGTATTATTAACATGATATCAATATTTCATTTTTTAAATATCACGGTTATCGTACCGGTATATCGCGACACCCCTAGTTGGGACCAGACTTGGAATATCGTCATTTTAGGGGCAAGGTCAATTGGCTTTCGGTATCACATGTTTAGGTCACAAAGGCCACATGCCAGGGCTCAATGGTCATTGAGTGAAATAAGAGGATTTGGAGCTTACAAATAAACAACTTGAATTGTTGGTAAGAAAAAAACATGCATGACATAAAAACATATACATTATTCACTTTTTAATATCATATTTTGAATGATAATTTATTATAACTGATATGTTTTTCCCATAAAAAAAGTTTAATTATCATGTTTTAATCCTTGAAATTACATCTACTCCTCCCTCAAAATGTTTATAGATTCTGGAATCTGTTTAATTTCAGGAGTTTTAGTTGGGAGCGTTCACATGACAACAAATAGGCTACGGTATTGACAGTTTAGTAACGTTAAGGCTAGTTAGCCAGAAGGATAACATTACCTCAGTTTTACAAATGTAAACCGCCATGTATCCTTTAACATCACAATCACCTGCGCTAATGAGTACGACCTGAATAAACAAATATAGTGACTTATTTGTGCGGGGAGCAAGTAATAACCTAATGTTAGCATATATTATGGGCATCTATTTTTCAAGAAACAGTAAAACGTCTCATTTGATATGTTGTCTTTGTACTATTTTCTATTGAATATAGGGTTTAAATGATTCGCACATCATTGCATTCTGTTTTTGTTTAAATTTTACACAGTGTCACAACTTTTAGGGAAACAGAGTTGTAATGTTTCATTTTGATATATTGGTCTTTAGGGTATTTTGTACTCATATTTTGCAGTGGTAAGTTGTCAATCCAGCCCACCACTGTATTGACATGATGACGTGTGTGATGCATTGCTATTCACAACTGCGCTCGCACCCCCCCTGCTGATGGGACACAGCAAAAACTAACAGCGTCATGAATCGGTTCTGATTAGGTACAATAGTAGTAAAAACTACTTTTTATCTACACCGATTACATCACGCATGAACAATCAAATATTAGGGATAATAAGTCATATATTTGGAAGCAATTACCACAGTTATCACACAGGTTTGTGTCAGTTATATTTGCCAAGAACACCCTGCCAGGTAGAAAACCATGTTTACTGTGACATTGTAGGGAACAAAGATAGAGCAGTGTTCTATTAAAGTGGGTCGTGCATTAGCTAGTAAAGTAAACATATAGTTTTTGCTCTGAACATAGGTTCTGAATGGCCAAAATATTGCCAAACAAGACATCCGTGCTGAAAGTGGTGTACCTTTTAGTTGACACACTGTAACATCAATAACCTTGGTCAAAGGACAGCTTGAGGCCATATCACACTGTGAAATAATTGTTAAGGTCTGTCTGTCTGAGAATACGCAAAACAGTTTGTGTGTTGCATGTGTGCATGCTTCAAAACTTGAGCTAAATGAATGTCACGGAAAAGCACACAGCATCACCCATGACTCAAACTGGCTGGCTGTAGTCCCTTTGCAAGTCTCTGCCGCCATCTTGTTTCTGCCTACATAACACGGCAGAGAATACAGATCCACACATCCATCACATTAGGAATAGCGGAAAGCTAGACACACAGATCTGGACACAAACCCCTGGTGTTGAACATAGGAATATGTGGCTCGTTTCAGAGCTGGCCGAGATAGGATCCATGTATTCGACATAGCCCTTCACTCCTCCTCCTCCACTTTCTACTGTTACACCCCCGATCATCTCCCCAGGGGGCTGAGTGTCACTTTCATCTCCGGAGAAATCATATGTTTCACAATGGTTTTTAACCAGAGGCGAGGGGGGAATCAAAGTCAGAATAGATTTGTGCATTTGTGCACTCTAAACGCAACTTGGCTGCCACCTCTAAATGAGGCACACTTGCCCCCAATCAGGCCTTGTCAGGGGGAGCTAAAAGGACCTCTAAGGAAGCAGCTTTGGGGCAGCAGACAGTGGAAGACAAAAGAGTGGGATGCTGGTCCATGCCCCTGGGGTTTTGTTTTATTTATCAGTTCCATTTAGTTCCTTCTACTTTCTGTCAGTAAATGCCTTCCAGGGCCCAGAACACTGGCACTGTGTCCGTTCCCTCTGTCTCGCCCTGTTACGAAGTATAAAATAACTTGTATAAGGTAGGAATCCTATCGGGGCTTCAAACTAAGGAACCAAATGTGTGTCAATATGTGAGCATCCGTATGGGTGTTTGCGTGTGTTGATCTGGGTCAGGTTTGTGTTGGTATGCTCTAATCATGTTCGCTCCAGTGAAAACACCAAAGCCAAGCTGATTCACCATACTGTGAGAGAAATGCAGATGGGATGTCAGACACATTCAAAATCACACACATGTTGGTTTTCTATCCTTGTGGGGACCAAAATATATTTCCCATTTTCCCAACTCCATCCCCTAATCCCAGACCTTAACCTAACTGTAAATGTAAACTCATTTAAAATAACATTTAAGCCAAAACTTAAACTGGTACTTCACCTTTGGGGGATCTTTGGTCGTGTATATCATGTCTGAGAGGAGCGCAGAATATTTTTGCAGCGTCAAATAACATGCACTACAATGTAAGTTAACCAGATTTCTGAAATGAAAACCGGGAACACATAGACACATGAAGAGGTTTTCATTAGTGGGTGCTGAAAGTGATCAGACAGTTGACTTGTGTCCATCGGCCATAGCAAGGTACGTCTCACTGAGTGAAGGACAATGTACACTTATCAGCTGTAGCGATGCACGTCACTATCTAAAGGCAAAGGGAACTGGGGACCAGGGAAATCTGGTCACCATACTAGGATGTCACAGTATAGATTAAAATTTGAGCGAGAAAAAAGAAATGTAGTCATGTTTTGTTTCATTTTGCGAAGCATCCATGTTATACTGATTGCACTACACCTAAATTTGTGTGTTGTCACGGTTGTCCTTGATTGATAGAGGCATTGGATGTCTTTCAGCAATGTTCCTATCAGATGATATATTAAATGTAAAAGGCGTCAAATATTTCCTTTTTCTAGAAGACTATAACTCTGCAGAAAATTCTTACCTGCTTTAGCCCAGTTCTTCCCCTCTTACAATCCCCTCAGCAGATTTTCTAAACAATATCTCGGTAGACTGACTGCGTACTGCAAACTAAATTCACACAAAAAAGTTCATTCTATTGATTTGTGCCTTGCTTCGTGCTAAACAAACAGTGCCTGTGGAAATTGATGTACTGCATAGGTACTGTAGGTAGGAACTCATTTAGAAGCTAAAGTAACTAATGAGATCTGTAGCTAACAATCATGTAAAACACATCGCTATTCTTTTTTTAGATAGGACTAATGTTAAAACTCCAGAGGCCTATTCTACAAAGCAGAATTTAACTACAGGTTGAACCCTGGGTTGTCAGTGTCATGACAGTGGTTCACTTGTTACCAGGTTACATCATCATGGTAACTTATGCTGCACACCTAACCTGCTCCGGAGCAGGTTATAGTCGAGATAACAGATCAATACGTCAAGCACCGCTTTTATACGTGTTGTAGACTAATCAATTCTCTAATCAATTCTCAATTGAAAATGGCGTCACCATTCTTAGATCCTGTGGAGCTCATGGTGGGGATAGTGAGAGGGTCTCTTAAAAAAGCAAGAGTATTTTGAGACAGACAAAACCTGTTGGCTTTCTCCAATGAGTATCTGTATGAATGATATATAGATTCTCAGCAGAGGGAATTACATATCTTTGTCAGCTTCTTTAGTTGTATGTTGCCAGTGCGACACATCGAAGTTGTGCACTTAACAGTTCCACAGACTATATGCATAGCGTGGTGTTTTTTTGCTACAGTTAGTTGTATGTATGCTGTGGGTGATGCGGGGAACCTAAGCAAAAACAGTTTGCCGTGCAATTCACAAGGAGGTTCTTGCTTTATCACTAGAACCGCAAGGCTTTTCAGACCAACAGTATCAGCCAGAGCCGAACGCCTGTTTCTTGTCATTAGCATACGAATCGGCTCTATTAGCATACACATTCTATTCCGCACATCACCTTCCAGCCAGAGCATCAGTTTATCCACTGGGTCGTCAGTAAACTATATAGAATAGTCCAAAAAATAATGAATTACAGAATTTGTTTGTTTTAAGTAGTTAATGAATTTGAAAAAATACAAGAATGTGTTTGTATTGAAGGTCTTATCATAAGGACAAAAAACAACCAAAAAAATGAATACCTAGAATGATTATTCCTAAGAACACAGGCTATAGTATTTTCATTCGTTTATTAGGCCCTACAAATGTACAAAAGGAAAATTACACAACACTAAAATTATTCAAAAAATAAATCCATTAGAATTTAGTTTTCATTTTGATGATGTGCAAGTCAAAATAAGAGACATTATTGACCAGTTTGTGAAGATTAGGATATCCAATGAATGCATAGGCCTAAAGCATGGTTACTTGATAAACACGAAAAAAAGAATGAATAACACATACAGCCTATTCGTAGAAATAAAATTGATAGATCCAAGTATAAAATGTTTTTACTCTTCAAGTAAATCCATTGCAGTGGTTTTACTTGAATTTTGTCTGTAAATTTGATTGGCAGAGTAAAAGGATGGTGGGGGGGTCACGCCTCCCGTGATCATCCCTCCCTCCGGGGAATCTTTCTCTCCAAACTTTCCAAATAAAAACATTAACATCTAATATGTTTGCTGAATTGACAATTGGTGATCGTTGGCATTTTGTTTCGTGAATAATTATTTAGTGTAATACATTTGTAGAATTTTAATCTTCAGTAAAATAAGCAAAGAAAATTCAAATAGGATGTGTATGAGATTTTGATTCTATTTCTCTCCTAAGATAAACAGTAAACAGTTACAGTAACAGTACGTTTGTTGAATTGGTAGTTGGCGATTGGTAAAGAATGTCTGGTATTTCATTTCTTAAAAAAATATTTTGATTTACATTTTAGATTTACATTTGATGAATAGGCCTACACAAGAAGCTGAATCTCCAATTGAAAAACGATAACCTGTGACACATATGTTGAATGGTCAAGTAGCCTGTATCATTTGTATTATGTTTCAATAATAGTAAAAATAATAATTAAATTGTTGAATGGTCATGGAAATCTTGCATTTAATTTTTAAGTTCATTCAAATTCAACCAAGACTCCATCATTCACCTGGGAGCATCGCGTATTCATCCAAAGACGTCATTCATTCAGTGAGGGGTGATTAGCGCCTGGGTATAATTAGCGGGCTGCCTGGGTGCCTACGTTAAGTGTCGTGGGCTATTGGCCGAGTCAGAAAACAGGGTAAAAAAACAGGTAAATATTCTCCAAATAGTTTTCCGTTTGTGAGTTTAGAATTCGGACAACGGAATAATGTAATATATGCCTGTTTAGGTAAAGTCATGGAAGGAGAAGGATGTAGTTTTCAAAATGGCAGTTTTATTTTAATTACAAACCCAAACGCATATTCCCGTAGGCATTTGGCGATCCTAGTGCCAACAGAGCAACTTGAAAAATGTGTTGTGTTCACAGGCCACTTGCCCATGCAGTCTATTAAAGGCTTTTATGAAATAGCAGGTAAACAATAACTTAAATTGACTACTTCATATATAAATAATGTAGATCCTATGACGTTTATTGTATATTAAATGCAGCATACTCCTTTCATAGGGTTCCCCAGAGTGATCGGTACCATAGATTGCACCCATATTCCGATAACAGCTTCGCTGAGTGAGAATGAAGGCCATTTTGTTAATTGCAAGTCATTCCACAGCATCAATGTTCAGATAAAGGGAAAATAAGGATAGTCATTGTTTGGTCATACTGGTACATTGCCTACATCGACACCAAGAGTTTTCAGAAAAAGCAGTAGGTTGGACAATGAAAGGAAATTCCTTTTCAGCACATATTTAAATATTCACACAGCACAGGTGTCACAGTTGGACTATTTTTCTCCTCACCATGGAGTCCTTTCAAATGCACATTGATGTTTCACTTTTTCACTTTTATTTGCTCCCAAGACCACTCAGCACTGCCAGGGTTGCAACTGAAAGAATACAGCAAAAATTATCTTACACGCCATAATAATTAATCTAAGCAACACATTAATTTAATGGAGCGCACAGTTGTATTTATATTCAGATCTAGTTGTACCTTAATGGTGGCGCAGTGATATTGCCAAGTCTTGTAACTTACGCATCTACACAGTCAGCAATTTTTTGCCAGGTTTCCTTCCTGCTTTTGATTAGATTAGATTACATTCAACTTTATTATCATTGAACAAGCACAAGCACAGTACAATGAAATGCTGTTAGCATCTAAGCAGAAGTGCAAATAGAAGAGGGCAGAAAATTTACAAGTATTAAGTATATGTATTACAAGTGGAATGTATAGATGTGCGATGAAGGCAAATACAGTAAAGATGGCAATACTAAATGTGAAATTAAGGCAAAAAGAGGAGGGCAGAAAATTTACAAGTATTAAGTATAGTGTACGTTACAAGGGATAATAGTTGTGCAGATACAAATGGCAATTCTAAATGGCATTCTAGATGTGCAACCGGGATGCAGAGATAGCAGCAATGAGGTCCCAGAGGTAGACATGCATATGTAAGAACTGTAAAAATGAAAGCACGATGGCAATACTAAATGTGCTATACACACTGTATATACACACTGTGGTGCAGTTTGTCAGAATGCTCTCAATTGTGCAGCGGTAAAAGTTCACAAGAATCTTGGAGGACAGGCAGGCTTTCTTTAGCCTCCTCAAAAAGTACAGTCGCTGCTATGCTTTTTTGACCAGGGCTGAGGTGTTGAGGGTCCAGGAGAGGTCCTCGAAGAAGTGGACATCCAGGAATTTGAAGCTGGACACATGCTCCACCTCAGTGCCATCGATGAGAACTGGGGTGTGACTGCAGCCTTTAGACTTTCTGTAATCCACAATGAGCTCCTTGGTTTTCTTTGCGTTGAGGGCCAGGTTGTTGTCAGCGAACCATGCCGCCAGGCGCTTGACCTCCTTCCTGTAGTATGACTCGTCATTGTCACTGATCAGGCCTACCACCGTGTTGTTGTCTGAAAACTTGACGATGGTGTTGGAAATGTGTACAGGAATGCAGTCGTGGGTGAAGTGGGAGTAGAGGAGAGGGCTCAGCACACAGCCTTGTGGAACACCAGTGTTCAGGATCAGGGTGGAGGAGGTGAAGTTGTCTCACCTGACAGACTGGGTCTGTTGGTTAGGAAGTCCAAAGTCCAGTTGCAGAGAGAGGGGCTGATCCCCAGGTCATGGAGTTTGTTGACCAGCCAAGAGGGGATGACCGTGTTGAATGCTGAGCTGAAGTCTATGATTAGCATTCTCATATAGGTGTTGGTTTTGTCCAGGTGGGTCAGGGCAGAGTGTAAATCTGTGGAGATGGCATCCTCTGTAGACCTGAAAATAACATCTAAGCAGGTGCGCAGTTTAGAACGTTTACATAAAACAACCTTTCAGAAAACTTCAGACCAAAACAACTGTTTTCAACTGTTACCCTTCCCCCATAGTCCGCAAGCATCCTTCCACCCCTAGATGAGAGCAGTGTAAACGGGTAGTTACCTCTCTCTTCAGTGAGTCAGGGATAACAGTGCGTTCACCCCTGAACACTTTCATTTTGATAGCTCAGCTCCTTCTCGAATGAGTATGGCCTGATTTCTCTTGGTGTCTTTGTCTTATCGTTTGGCCATCCCTGGCGCATTGTTTTGATGAGCATCTGTAGTGTTTTATCCCCTTTGGTCACGGATCCCTTGGAGCCTATCTTCAGAGATGGGTAGGTGTTGTAACATATTAACAGTTTCAGCTTCCACTGAGCCCAAGTTGGAACCCTCCGGTAGATAGGCTCTGCTTAAGGTGTTTGCTATCAACATGTCCTTTCCTGGTACATACACAACATCCAAATCATATTTCTGAATGCGCAGCATCATCCTTTGAAGTCTTTTGGGCGCACTCTGCAGTGGTTTCCTCACATCTCTAAAGTTTAGACATTTCTTTTTGCTTTCATGCGTTATCCCACAAAACTTGCATTCCACTGTATTGCTGGGTTTGTTCTGGCGCTCTGCTCCTTTCACTGCATGCACCTCTTCCACCGTCATTCCCGAGATCATTTTGCTATTCTCACGACACAGCTCTGCAACCCTGCACAACTGTAGGCATGTTTCATCCTTGTCGTCCGCCAATGTTAGATCCATGTAAAGCAAAAACTCGTCCCTCCAGGTCTTCCATGTCTTTGAAAGATTACTGGAGTCCAAGCACAGAGTCTGTGGAGGTTTCAATCCTTACATATTCTCGCACGGCCGGCTGCTAGTTAATTCAGCGGTACAAATTCACTGCTGTAACATCGCTCACTTTGCCCTTCACAAATAGACTCTCTCTCTGCCGCTGTCACCATGTTGTATTCTGTTCCCTTAGTTAAATGACCACTACAGAATTTGTATTTTCTTACCCAACTGGGTTCTTCTCCCAACATGTGTAACACATTATTCACTCCAGGTGCAAACATCCTAAAGCCCCTGCCGCATCAGACCTTAAACAACTATAGTTCCTATTGTTACAGCCTGCAGTCCAGACCTGTCACCCACTGAAAACATTTGTCGCATTATGAAACGAAAAATACGACAGAGACCCCGAACTGTTGAGTAACTGCAATCCTATATCAAGCAAGAATGGGGAAAAAAAATTCTTTCAAAACTACAGCAATTGGTCTCCTCAGTTCCCAAATGCTTACAGAGTATTGTTAAAAGAAGAGGTGACACAGTAGTAAACATGCCTCTTTCCCAACTTTTTTGAAACATGTTGCTGGCATCAAATTAAAAATGGACATGTATTTTTCCAACAACAATAACATTTCTCAGTTTTAATATTTAACATGTTGTCTTTGTACTATTTTCAATTAAATATAGGTCTAAATGATTTGCACATCATTGCATTCAATTTTTATTTGCACTTTACACAGCGTCCCAACTGTTTTGAAAACAGGATTGTATCCAACTATCTATTTTGGTACTGCCTTGCCAATTCAGCTTATTTTCAACTATTTTACTGAGTTACTTACATTGGATATAAAAAGTCTACACACCCCTGTGAAAATGCCAGGTTTTCTGATGTAAAAGAATGAGACAAAGATAAATCATGTCAGAACTTTTTCCACTTTTAATGTGACCTATAATGTGAACAATTCAATTGAAAAACAATTGGCTTTGTGAGGCTTTGGATGACAATGCAGAGCCCAGTTATACTGACTCATACCAATATGTTCAGCATTTCCTTTTGAGCTTTGTATTGTTGTGCTATGCATTTTTATTGGAAAATCAATAAACATATTGTATAAAAAAAAAGAAAAAAATATGTTCAGCTTTCTTTATCATCAAGAAACTACCATGGCTTGACCGGTTTGGCACATAGATAGGACCTGTTAATCTAACATACAGGTGCTGGTCATATAATTAGAATTTCATCAAAAAGTTGATTTATTTCAGTAATTCCATTCAAAAAGTGAAACTTGGATATTATATTCATTCATTACACACAGACTGATATATTTCAAATGTTTATTTCATTTAATTGTGATGATTAAAACTGACAACTAATGAAAATCCCAAATTCAGTATCTCCGAAAATTAGAATATTACTTAAGACCAATACAAAAAAAG